>MU686300.1:167585-207534 GCA_026770625.1 Nicotiana glauca | reverse complement strand
CCCCCCCCCCCCCCCTCCCCGCCTCGAGTTGTCCGCTCGGGTAAACCAGGTCTAAAACAATAAACCTAGGTTTTAAATCTAGTATAACAAAGCCTCATACCGGATCCCTAGTAGGTACGTTTGTTGCATCACGTGCATTTGACCTTAGGGACTCAATACAGGGGTTGAGTCCGTCTGGGACAGGTGACTTGAAATGAAAAAGGCCATCCTGATGCATCTTACATGCTACTTGCGCATTCATTTGTTCGGCTTTGCATGTTGACCGACTTGTATATAATGAGAGAAAATTGAGAAAAATAGCAGTGTTAGGACTAAGGGAGGGTAACCGCTTGTTTTGAAAAAACCAATGCCCAAATAGTATCGAAATGCTGCCGGATTTTGGAAAAATGAAAAAGGAAAATATCTGAAAAAAGAAAAGAAGAGATTGTTGTTCAAAAATATATATTTGGTTTTGACAAATCTGCCTGAACTACGCTGGTTTGATTCTCATCAAATGTGAGATACGTATGCAACTCTCATCGGGTCCAACCTCCCTTTTGCAAAAATAGCCAAAAAATGCAAAAATTTTAATTTTTTTCATAAATAAGTCAGGTGATGCCATTCTTGTTCAAATAAGCCGAATGTCCCCAAAAGGGCGCCGAAATGCTGTTTTTGCAAGAACAGCCACCCTGAGTCATTTTTAAATGGTTTGCGGGCACAGTCTTAAAATCTTCCTCCTAGAAGTGCTGAAAGGTCGTATCTGCAAAACCAAGTCCTTGTTTTTCTAAATAAAGATTTTTTTGCAAAAATAGCTATTTTTCTCTTTTAGTCAAAATAAGTCATTAAATCCCCTTTAAATAAATGTGCAGGATGAATACCACTGACATTGAACCCTTCTCAGTCCTGAGTGAGATCCCTTTGAAGCTCCACATATGGTGGAATGACTTGGGAAAAGGTAGCAGAGAAACGGTGGTCAAGGTTTTGGGTAGTCTCGTCGGATTGTTGAACATCAAACCGAGAATGGATATTATTGAAGCACTGATACCATTCTGGGACCCAACTCGTAATCTACTCTGGTTCTCGAACTTTGATCGTACACCCACACTAGAGGAGATTGCGGGATATGCGGGTCTCAACGGGAACCTCAGGAGTAGATACACATTGGCACCGAGACCGGTAACCCTCCATAGATTCTTGGATTTGTTGAGCAGTAGTCGGGACATTCAGGATAAACATCTATCGAAAGGGTGTTGCACACTTCATTTCTTGTACCGCCGATATGGCAACCCGAAGGGTTTTGAGGAGCCCAACACTGGTTTGACACACGCCGGAAACAAAGATAAATGCGAGGCCCGGTGGGGATTGGATTTCATGGTAGCTTTTCTGAGGGTCGTGATCTGTCCACGAAAAGACGGTCACATAGACATTGGCCTTGTAGGAATGATGGATGTTGCCATAAAGAATTCTAATAGCACGGTGGTTCCCCTGATTGTGGCGAAAATGTATTGAGCTTTGACCACGTGCCGAGAGGGTGTAAAATTCTTTCAGGGTTGTAATCTATTACTACAGCTATGGGTACAGGAGCACCTTTTTCATCGCATGGGGTATATGAACTATGGTTTAACCGGGCTAAGTTGTATTGCAGAGTTTGGAACCCGGGTAACAGGTATTGAGTTCCCCGAGGGCACTGAGGCTTGGTTGTCATGCTTGAGATCTTTGACTGCAGATAAAGTTAAATGGGCTTTCGGATGGCTTCCCGCTACTAAGGCGGCATAGAAATCGGCAGAAGTACCTTATATTCTTTTGATGGGCATTCGAAGCATCCAACCCTACGCTCCCTACCGAGTCCTGCGGCAACTAGGAAGATTCCAAACTGTTCACAATAACGAAGACCTGAGCGGGCAAATCATTGAGTTAGGTCCAAAAGTTGCATTTCCGGAAGGAAAAATCCGACAAATATGGAATGAGTGCAGGTTCCTTAAGCCTACAGGATCGGGCCAGAGGCGAAGTGGACCCCAAATACTTGACCTGGTTTGACAAAAGATTTTAAATTCCCGAGAGACCCGCCAAAAGGCCACATGTACAACAATTCACTGATGGGGCCCAGGTATAATGGGATTGGTTAGCCAAAGAAAAGGAGTACATGGCCCAAATAGGAGCATTGGAAAAACAGGTTCAGGATCTCCAATTTGAAAACAGCTTGCAAGCCGCAGCCGATGAAGGTGACAAAAATAAACTGACCCAAGAGAATGAAGCTCTCAAGGCTCAAATCCAACAAATGAAAATAGCTGCTAAAAACCAAGAAAGAAGTCAGTCCGATGAGAGGTTGATAAAAGGACTGAAGAAGCAAGTCATAGAGTGCCAGGAAGAGTTGGAGAAATCTGAAGGGAATATGGCAAAAATCCGGGCACAGTGGGCAAAGAAAACAGAGGAAAGGGCCCAATTTGTGCAACAAATGAAAAGGAATTATGAGGGAACCATTGCTAATCTGAAAAGAAAAATGAACACCCTTGAAGACAAGGCAGCCCGACAAGACAAAGAACTTCAGGCTGAGAGGGAACAATGCTATGGGCTAATCACCGAGATGGAGAAAGAAATAAAGATGTTGCGAGACCATCACTTCCACGACTCCCAACTGTTAGAGGCTCGTAACCAGCAGATAAGCCGACTACTCCAGGAAAAGGGTCGGATCAGGGAAAGAATCAGAGGCATTGCAAATTATATTGTCATGAAATGTCAAGCCGGCGAAATAATGGGTCGTACCACTTTCTTTGCTACACTGATGATATTTATTCGTCAGATTATGAATAATTTGGAGTAGTTACAAAGGGGTCTTGCATGTAGGCCCGCGGCGATGCCGAATGATGCTCCGCGGGCCCTAGGATTTGAAGCTTTGATGTATTCCTAGTTATCGAGTCTGTATTTTGTTATTTTGAGTATGTTTTGTAATTTTTCTTTTTAAGAAGTAGTCTAGTATCTTTTTAATCTGAGTTTTATTAATTAAAAATTAAAAAATCCCAAAAATTATTTCTTTATTTTTGCAATTATTTGCAAGAACTACGCTTGGTCTGATTCATGCGGGGTCATGATACGTAGACAATCTCCATAAGATTCAATCGTAACCCTAAGAAAAAGAAAAGAACAAAACAAAAATACGAGGGAAGTAAATAAAAGAAGAAACAGAGTGGAAAAGAAACATGAAAAGAGAAAGGCCAGAAAGAAAAGAAAAATGGAGAGGAAAGAAAAATCAAAATGAGAGAAAAACATAAAGCAAAGGAAAAGCAAGGAAAAAGAAATCAAAAGAAAAGAAACGGGAAGAAAAGCCGGGATGACGCATGAAACCGTGGCAAACATGTAGACACTCATTTAACTGTATAGGTGCATCACACCCTAATGTGCGGTTACCTATCTGTTACTTGTCTCAAACTAATCGTTGGTGATGCGATTCCAGGTTAGGTATTTAGAAATGGTTGTTGGTTTTTGGTAAACTGGCATCACATCGATATTTCACCAGATCAAAAGGAAGTACAGAAATGTCATCTGAAATGACTTTGCCACCAGTTCTCATCACCGAAGACAGCCCCATCTCAAGGATCCCGGCCTCCGAGTCTGCCACAGCTGAAGAAAATCGAATATTACGTCTCCGAATGATGGAGATGTGGGACGCATGGACCAATTCCAGGGAGCCTCCAAGTGCTATCCCTGGCTTTCCTGAATTGTTCCCGAGAACCGGAGGTACTTCTAACATCCCTATCAGTCACTCGAATACCCCGTCTGCTCACTTCATAGGAACACCTTTTGAGGTACATCCCCAGGTGTTCACATCAGGAGCAACTCCTAATATTTTTATTGCTCCGCCACCACACAACCTTCACTACCTAGGCCCGCTTTTGATTCCTCAGCCTTCACCTTCCAAAATCCCATTTTTCAAGCAGATTCGCCGCAATATCCCACATACAATTACCCTCAGCCATCGCCATGTGAGCTTACACCAAGACAAGATAAAACTCCCAAAGCTCTTGAACAAGATGAGATGGCGAAAAGAATGAGGAACCTTGAGCAGAGCTTAAAGAATATGCAACGCTTAAGCGGGCAGAAAAGTGTTTCTTATACTGATCTGTGCATGTTCCCTCACGTGCACATGCCCATGCGATTTAAAATGCCAAAGTTCAAAAAGTATGATTGGCATGGTGATCCCATTGCTCACCTGAAAAAGTATTATCAGTTACGTGGGGCCGGCAGAAAGGAAGAGTTGTTGATGGCTTACTTCGGAGAAAGCTTAGTAGGCATTGCCTCAGAGTGGTATATGGACCAAGACGTCTCACGATGGCACATTTGGGACGATCTTGCCAGAGATTTTGTAAGGCAGTTTCAATACAACATCGATATCGCGCCAGATAGGAACTCCTTAGCAAATTTAAAGAAGAAGCCCTCGGAAAGTTTTAGGGAATATGCTATTAAGTGGAGCGAACAGGCATCGAGGGTGAAACCCCCCATGGATGAAGTAGAAATGGTCACTGTCTTCCTTCAGGCCCAGGAAGTAGATTACTTCCACAACATGATGTCAGCCATGGGCAAACCTTTTGCAAAGGCAATCAATATTAGGGAAATGGTAGAAAATGGTCTGAAAACGGGCAGGATTTTGAGTCAGTCGACCATCAGAGCAACCTCCCAAGCCATGTAAGGCGGTTCTGGAGGAATGGCCAAAGGTAAAAAGAAAGAGGAAATGGTTATGGCAGCATCAGGGGGAAGAAGATACCGGGCTCCTAGACCTGTGTTTTCTGAAAGAACCCTCAACATTACTACCCTCATCACGATATGGCTTATGCTCCTCCACTTTATGCGGTCATGAACGCTCAACCCTTCGGCCGGCCGCAGCCACATGCCAATAGAAATCAACCTCCATTCCCAAGAAATCAGCCTCCCCACCAAAACCACTATAATCCTCGACCTTTGCAGAATAACTTTCGTCCTCAAGAACCACCCAGGAGACCAAACTTTACACCAATCGGTGAACCGTACTCCAGTCTGTTCCCGAAGCTGGTTCAAATGAATCTGCTGTAGCCCATACCTCCAAACAGGCAAAACCCAGAATCACTATCCTATCGGTGGGGCGCCCGATGTGCTTATCACTCAGGAGTTGAGGGGCATGATACAAAAAACTGTTGGACATTGAAGAGAGTCGTGGAAGACTTGATAGAGCAGGGGAAGAAAGTGATGAGGGACGAGGAGGTCCCAAATATAACCAACAATCCTTTGCCAGCTCACAATAATGGACCTGTGATTGGAATGATCTGCGAGTATAAAGAGTTCGATCCGGCCTTAAAAGCTATCATTGCTATTGCTAACGCAGAAATAAATCCAAAAGTGGCCCCAAAGCAAGATAAAGGGGATAAGAAAAACAAAGTCACCAAGGCGGAGCCGGAAAAGAAAGCTGAAGCCAAAACATAAGCGGTACCTCCCAAGGATGGAATTCTCTATAGCCTGCGAGGTTGTCAAGAAAAGAAGCTAATTGTGAACCCTCCAAAGAAATTGGAAGTGAAAAAGGGAACACAAGTGTACGTACCCAAGCAAGCCTATGTGGTGCGGGGGACAATCAAACCACCTCGGCTGAGTGAGCCAGTGGTTATTGGATGTGTACCACAGAAGCCTGTGACCAACCCAGCTGCAGTACCATGGAACTACCATCAGACGGTGGTTACGCATAAAGGAAAAGAAATCCTGGGAGGGCTTCCAGAAAATGTTCCCGCCAAAAAGTACTCAAATATAGAAGAGGTAAACAATGCTACCAAAAGGCGTTTCCCGCCTAAGAAACTTGTGAGTGCTGAGGAGGCGGAAGTTTTCTTTCAAAAGATGAAAATGGATGACTACGAGGTGGTCGATCAGTTGCAGAAATGTCCTGAGCAAGTATCCTTACTGTCATTACGTTTGAAATCACCTGAGCATCAAAGGGTGTTGATGAAAATTCTGAATGAAGCCTATGTGCCAGCTGAAACTTCGGTAGAACAACTTGGAAATAATGGCGGAAAGATTCTTTGTCATCAATCAAATCTCTTTCAGCAAAAATGACTTGCCTCCAGAGGGAGCCTCTCACTACAAGGCCTTGCACTTGACCGTCAAGTATAAAGGATATTATGTTAAGCGAGTCATGGTAGATGGAGGCTCGGGTGTTGACATTTTCCCACTCTCCACACTTCAGAGAATGGAAATTGGGACTGGAAGAATTCGTCCCAACAACGTCTGTATGAGAGCCTTTGATGGCATCAAAAGAGATACCATCGGGGAAATTGACCTAATCTTGACCATCGGACCGGTGGATTTCAAGGTGACATTCCAAGTGCTGGATATAGATACATCTTATAATTTTCTTCTGGGAAGGCCTTGGATTCATGCCGCTGGAGCTGTGCCTTCTACCCTCCACCAAATGGTAAAATTCGAATATAAGGATCAGGAAATTGTGGTCCATGGAGAAGATGAACAGTCAATCTATCGGGACCCATCTGTCCCATGCTTAGAAGCCAGGGAGGGTAGTGAGCACATAGTCTACCAAGCATTTGAAGTTGTGGTGGCGGATCAGCATGAAGAAGGAAGTCACTGCCCTCAACCTTTCTTGTCCAATGCCTCGATCATGGTGGCAAAGGAGATGATTAGACATGGTTTCAAGCCGGGGAAAGGACTTGGAAAGTCTCTGCAAGGCATATCTGAGCTAGTGACTTTGCCTACGACTAAAAAGTTCTTAGGGATAGGTTTCCACCCGACCCCAGATGATGTAAAATAGGCAAATGAGAGGAAGAAGGAAGGATGGGTCTTGCCCCAACCGTTGCCACATCTGTATGAGACCTTTGTCAAACCTAAGTACAGTGAAGAGGAAGACGATGTGGTTTTCACAGCTGAAGAAATTGAAGAGATATGTGGGGCAATGAGAAAAGTACTCTACGAGACCCACATGGTTTAGCCAGGAGAGGGCACTAGCACCGCTGAGGTGTTGTACATGGGACCAAGCGCCAATCTTCAAAATTGGAAGGCTACGCTATTTTCAATCAGGCGGGAGTCCCGGTAGACCTGTCCTGCTACTTTTTCTACATCTCGAGTTATTCTAGGGTGTAACTCGGATGTTTCTTTAGTTTCCTATCTTTAAATTCCCAATGTAAACCCTGTTATCTTCCCAAATTCCAAGAAATGAAATCAATATTTCATTGTTCATTTTTCTCTTTATTTTTCTAATTTTCTTTATTTTTCTCTTTTATTTATTCTTTTAAGTTATAATAATGCGGCTTTAAATAACATGACATACTTGCAGACTTCATGCCCAGATCCAAACACGCTGTCTAATTGTGAAATAATGAACCAAGAACCGGAATATGATGAAGAATAGGCTTTTAAGGAAATACATCGAGAACTGGAACAATTTGAGAACAAACCTAAGCCAAATTTGAATGACACTGAGCCAGCTAACTTGGAAACTTCTGAGGAGATCCGGGAAACCAAAATAAGCATTCACACAGATAAGAAAACCCGAGATGCAATAATCCAACTCCTGTTTGAGTTTAAAGATGTGTTTTCTTGGTCGTATGACGACATGCCAAGGCTAAGTGTTGATCTTGTGGTGCATAACTTGCCAATTTACCCCGATTGCCCTCCGGTCCAGCAAAAACAAAGAAAGTTTAAAACTGACATCAGTGATAAGATCAAAGAAGAAATCATGAAACAATTGAAAGCGGGGGTAATCTGAGTAGTTCGGTACACTACATGGTTGGCCAACGTAGTCCCAGTTCCGAAAAAAGATGGGAAGACCCGGGTATGTGTAGACTATAGAGATTTGAATAAGGCAAGTCCCAAAGACAATTTCCCTTTGCCCAACATCCACATCCTTGTTGATAAATGCGCCAAACATGAGATACAGTCCTTTGTAGATTGCTACGCAGGATATCACCAGGTGTTGATGGATGAGGAAGACGCAGAGAAAATAGCCTTTACCACACCCTGGGGTACATACTGTTACCGGGTTATGCCATTTGGGTTGAAGAATGCCGGAGCGACCTATATGAGGACCATGACCGCCATCTTTTATGATATGATACATCAGGAGATAGAGGTGTATGTGGACGACGTAATCATCAAGTCCCGAACTCAGGATGACCACGTTCGAGATTTGAGAAAGTTCTTTGAACGATTGCGCAAGTATGATCTGAAGCTGAACCCGGCTAAATGTGCATTTGAAGTTCTGTCGGATAAACTTTTGGGCTTCATAGTCAGTAGGAGAGGTATCGAGTTAGACCTAACAAAGATAAAGTCTATCCGGGATTTGCCTCCTCCAAGAACTAAGAAGGATGTGATGAGCTTGTTGGGCAGATTAAACTATATGAGCCGGTTCATTGCTCAACTAACTTCCACGTATGAGCCCATATTCAAGTTGTTAAAGAAAGATGCAGTAGTTAAATGGACGGATGAATGTCAATAAGCCTTCGACAAGATCAAAGAATATCTGTCAAATCTTTCAGTCTTGGTCCCACCATAGCCAGGGAGACCTCTTTTCTTGTATCTGACGGTATTGGAAAATTCTTTCGATTGTGTCCTCGGGCAGCACAATGTAACTGGAAAGAAAGAGCAGGCAATATATTACTTGAGCAAGAAGTTCACCAGTTATGAAGCCAAATACACTCTATTGGAGAGAACTTGTTGTGCTTTGACGTGGGTCGCTCAAAAGCTGAGACATTATCTTCAAGCCCATACTACCTACCTCATAACCAGGTTGGATCCTTTGAAGTACATATTCCAGAAACCAATGCCCACTGGGAGACTAGCAAAATGGCAAATCTTGCTCACTGAATTTGACATAGTCTATGTCACTCTCACGGAAATGAAAGCCCAGGCGTTGGCAGATCTTTTGGATGAAAACCCGATTGACAAAGAATACCAACCATTGAGCACTTACTTCCCAGATGAAGAGGTAAATTCAATAGAAGCAATCTCTGAAGAACTCATGCTTGGAAAATGTTCTTTGACGGAGCAGTAAATGCTAGAGGTGTAGGAATTGGGGCAATCTTGATCTCACCTACTGGTCAGCACTACCCGGGTACGGCCAGGCTTCGGTTCTTCTGCACGAACAATACTGTTGAGTACAAAGCCTGCATCATGGGCATAAACATGGCAATTAACCAAGACGTTGAAGAGTTATTAATCATAGGGCACTCTGATCTGATTATCCGGCAAGCACAGGGAGAGTGGGAGACTCGAGATACTAAGCTCATTCCATATCGGCAACATATGGAAGATCTCAGCAAGCGGTTCAAGTCGATAGAATTCAGGTACATCCCTTGGTGTCACAATGAATTAGCTGATGCACTTGCCAGTCTGGCTTCGATGCTGCCTTACCCAGGCAATGCCCATATTGATCCTTTGGAGATCAAAATCAAGGAAAAACACGGTTATTGTAACACGATTGAGGTGGAGCCAACCATCCAGCCATGGTACCACGATATTAAAAGGTTTTTGAAAACACAAGAATACCCTGAGCAAGCTACTGGAGATCAAAAGAGGACCATCAGACGGCACGCGAGTGGCTTCTTTTTGAGTGGTGATGTCTTGTATAAGAGGACCCCAGACCTCAATTTGTTGAGATGTGTTGATGCCGAGGAAGCCGGAAGAATTATGCACGAAGTACATGCAGGAGTGTGCGGACCTCATATTAATGGGTATATTTTGGCAAAGAAAATACTTCGGGCAGGATATTATTGGATAACTATGGAGAAAGACTGTTTCAGCTTTGTCCGGAAATGCCATCAGTGTCAGGTGCACGGTGATTTGATTCATGCACCACCAATTGAACTGCATCCTATGTCAGCGCCCTAGCCATTCGTTGCTTGGGGTATGGACGTCATTGGACCAATCGAGCCAAAAGCCTCAAACGGACATAGATTCATACTGGTTGCTATTGACTACTTTACGAAGTGGGTTGAAGCCATCACTCTTAATTCAGTCACCAAGAAAGTTGTGGTAGATTTTGTACATTCTAATCTTATTTGCCGCTTCGGCATTCCTGCAACTATCATCACAGACAATGCTGCCAACCTGAACAGCCGTTTGATGGAAGAAGTATGCGAACAATTCAAAATAACACATAGAAACTCCACTCCCTACCCGCCCAAAGCCAATGGTGTCGTCGAAGCAGCAAACAAGAACATCAAGAAGATTCTGAGAAAGATGATTCAAAGCTCCAGGCAATGGCATGAAAAGTTACCTTTTGCATTACTTGGATATCGCACCACAGTGCGTACATCGGTCGGAGCAACTCCATACTTGTTGGTTTATGGAACTGAGGTTGTTATACCTGCAGAGGTAGAAATCCCTTCACTCCGGATAATCTTTAAAGCAGAAATTGAGGATAGTGAGTGGGTCAAGACCCGGCTGGAGCAGTTGTCATTAATTGATGAAAAATGAATGGCCGCGGTTTGTCACGGGCACTTGTACCAACAAAGAATGGCCCGCGCTTATAACAAGAAAGTGCGTCCCAGGAATTTTGAAGTGGGACAACTCGTGTTGAGACGCATTCTTCCCTATCACTAGGAAGCAAAAGGAAAACTTGCTCCTAACTGGAAGGGTCCCTACATAATCCGAAAAATATTACCAAGAGGAGCATTGTATCTGGGAGACATCGAAGGAAATGATCCCGAAGCAGCAGTCAATGCAGATGTCGTAAAAAGGTACTATGTCTAGGCCTCTTGTGGTGTTGGTTTTTGTGCAATTGAGATAACAAAGTCTTTTCTTCTCGCTATCCAAACACTATCAACCCTTCGCAAACCCATTTGAGCCGGTTACTATTCTTTGTCTACCCTTTTTGGAACCCGAAAGTATTATCGAAAAAAAAAGGAAAAAAAAAGAAAGAAAAAGAAAAGAAAAAGAAAATATGATTAAAAAAACAAACAAAACAAAAACAACAAAAACAAATGTTTTCCCTGAACTATGTTTGACTTGATTCCGAAAGGATACGTAGGCAGCCTCTTTCTGGGGTTCAGTCATACCAACAAAAAAATCCCAATTCCCCCAAAAGTTGAAACTGAGGCAGATGATTTAATGGTTCGGCCATGAGTCCGCCAAAATGGTTCCAAAGTTGTACTTCCGTCCAAAATTCTTTTAGCCAAAACCTTGTCCAAGTCCTTCTGATCAATTGGCAGAGGCATGGGAATTGAAAACAACATTATTGGAATTTGATTGAGAGAAATAAAATGAGAAAGTCTTATCGGTGAAAACCTTCGGGCACCATAAGGCGACAGTGAGCAGAGAATTTGAAAATGAGAGAGCCCGTTTGGTGAAAACTCGTAAAGAGCACTATCGGGCAACGGTGAGAAGAGAAATGAGAGTGGTCGATTAACGAAAACCCGCAAAGGGCGCTGTCGGCCGAAAAAAACACATCTCATCACTAAAAGAGTCCTGGCAAGGTTCCCTGGCTTTGAAATATAGATCAATGGGTTCATGAGAAGCTGGAAAGTTTGTGTGGGTCGGGCATCCAGTCCAAGAAGCATGTCATGTTCATTTGAAGCCAGCATGCACCCCTAGATAAGTCCTTCTTTCCCCCCGAAAGGGACGCGTCTCTTTAAACTCATATGCTTGACTTTTGTATACTTCTTCTTCGAATCCATTTTGGTTTAACTCTTATTTCGGGACTATTACAAAGAAAAGGTGGCAGGACTGGTTTTATAGGGCTTCGCCTGGCAAAAGCCAAAGGAAATACCCAGCCTCAACGGGTGCGTCAGACCAATCCTGACTAGCCATGGTGGTTGATACTTTCAAAGCAAAGACATTGGAAAGGAAAGAAAGTCAAAGACAAAGGTCCTAAGAGCAGAATAAAGTGAAAAGGCTAGAGCCCACACGGGCGAGTCATCATGAAATCCTAAAAGTTGAGTCTTGTCGATTTGAAAAGAGATTCACCCTTAAAGCCAGCAAGCAGCAAAGTTCTCAATGGAAATTGGGCTCGGATCAAGCAATTTAGATGATCAAGGCCACAAAACCAACCACCGTTTTAAACTAACAAATTATTCTTTGTTGAAAGTTAAAACAGGTGTAATTCAAAGCAACCATGCAAGAAGCAGGTGCAACCCAAAAGAGAAAAGAAATGCGCAAGCGCTGAAACAACTTTGCAACAGGGAATCGACCGAAAAAGAAGTTTCTCCCCAAATTCTTTCATGCGTTTTGCTAAATAAAATGGAAAAAAAATAAGAAGAAAATAAAAAGAAGAAATAAAGAAGGAGAAGAAGTGAAAATGAAAATCCCAAAAGAAAAAAAATCATAGTAGCATAGGGCCCCATTCCCTAGATATCCCGGCATAACCCGTGGACATCCCTGGCATAACCCAAGGAGCCTTTTTCTTTCAATCCCGGCATAACCCGTGGACCTCCCTGGCATAACCCAAGTAGCCTTTTTTCTTTCAAATCCCGGCATAACCCGTGGACCTCCCTGGCATAACCTAAGGAGCCTTTTTCTTTCAATCCCGACATAACCCGTGGACCTCCCTGGCATAACCCAAGGAGCCTTTTTCTTTCAATCCCGGCATAACCCGTGGACCTCCCTGGCATAACCCAATGAGCCTTTTTTCTTTCAAATCCTGGCATAACCCGTGGACCTCCCTGGCATAACCCAACAGCCTTTATCTTTCAATCCTGGCATAACCCGTGGACATCCCTGGCATAACCCAAGGAGCCTTTTTCTTTCAATTCCGGCATAACCCGTGGACCTCCCTGGCATAACCCAAGGAACCTTTTTCTTTCAATCCTAGCATAACCCGTGGACCTCCCTGGCATAACCCAATGAGCCTTTTTCTTTCAATCCCGGCATAACCAGTGGACCTCCCTGGCATAACCCAAGGAGCCCCTTTTCTTTCAATCCCGGCATAACCCGTGGACCTCCCTAGCATAACCCAAGAAGCCTTTTTCTTTCAATCCCGGCATAACCCGTGGACATCCCTGGCATAACCTAAGGAGCCTTTTTCTTTCAATCCCGGCATAACCCATGGATCTCCCCAGCATAACCCGAGGACCTTTTTCTTTTCCGGCATAACCCGATCATTTTCCAGCATAACCTGGTAACCCTCCCAATCTAAGGCTTCATTCCCAAGGATACACAATCCTGATTTTGTCGCTTAGATATGCGTCACAACTAACTCACAAAATTTTCCTAGTGAAAACTAGGGCAGAAAATTTTGTTCGTTTGTTTTTTGATGTCTTAAGCAGGTCTGACCTCGAGGCACAGGGTTCGAGACGGCAAAAGAATGGGTCTCAATCCAGAATAAAGAAAAGAAGAAAAAAAAGAACAAAAAGTGAATTCAAAAATGCCGAAGTAAACAGAGACGCAGACTGCTCAAAATTTGATTGAAGTCATGAGCTCCGCATGTGTCGTGTTGAAGAAAGAACCAACACCCACAGCTGGTGAGTATCAAGATTCAGATCGGGGTCCACAGCAAAATCAGCTAAGACTCGAGATCAAGCTTCAAGGGATTTGTAGATATGAATCTTGAACTCATTAGTTGATACGCCTAGCTAGCTTAGCTTTTGATTTTCCTTTTGGTATAATAAGGAGGTCAGCAAGCAGTAGCAGCAGCAACAGTAGTGAAATCACAGCTCCTGGTAGTCCCAGCTACCAAAATTTCCAGAACTACATTGACCTGATGTCACGCCCCAAAATCCGAGGAGCGCGACCGACGTTCAACCGAGTAAACCCGACTGAGCAAGTCTGGAAGGTTTCATACATACTACCCAACCCAACTCATAATTAAATAAGGGATGGACTCCATTAATCAAATTCTATTAATATATAATTAACGATTACCATTTCATTTTCATTAGCAACTTCATTTCGCCACCTTAAGGGTATTACAAGTTATATACATCATTGCCAAACATCAATATTTCTATTTTAATTTCCAATACCCGACGCTACCCACAACCTATCTACGTAGCCTTTAAATATAACTGAAGAATAATACAGAAATGCTGGCAACAAGGCTCCGGCTATACCTTACACAAATACAAAAATAAGACTCCGGGAAGAACAGCGGCATAAGCCACGCAAGGCCCCGAGGGGAAAGGGGCTCACCAATACGGCTGACGGAAAGTGGAGGAGGTGCTACTGCCGGTGGACTGGAGTGTCTGCTATAGAACCTCCTACAATCATAACACGAGTGTAGCGCCCCCCGCAAAAGGGACGTCAGTACATTTGAATTGTACTGGTATGTATAACTAAACACCATTTTACTAGAAAGAACTATCAAACAGGTACAAGTAAATAACATGGGTAAATCAAAGATGCAATTCATATAATCTTTCATTCAATTTCCAAAACACAGATTAGGGCATTTCTGTCACATGTTCACCACTGTTCTCATTACCACGCCATCTCGAGTGGAGTCCGGTCACGACCCGACCGGCTAGGTCACCTTATTGGAGGCATTACTCCCGATCAATATTTCATTTCCCTTATCCGGAATTCAATATCATNAATGACAACGGAGCTCAATTTTTAATAAAAAGGGGGGTTTTAGCCATACATACCTCAATAAAGCTTTCCTTACTCTTTTACAAATTTTTGGAACTCTTAGCACTTCGATCTATTGAGTAAGAATTAAAAATTTAATCGAGAATTAGAGATGAGATTGAGACTCTAGCTTGGTTTAAGCATATTGACAAACCCTAGAGGTGAAATATGATCTTAGGCCCCTTTTTTTAGAGCAATTTATATCACTTTGTACCCCTCTTTAATTCACCACCTCCCACTACTCTAAGGTTTAACATGCATGCAAGGAATCCATTGTTATACCCATGAATAACCTCACTAGTGACCCCTTATATCTGAGAATAAAACAAATAAGAGTTGGGGTGATGAAGTATTACATCTTGAGATGAAGGTCTAGGGGTCTTCACTTGATTTTCTTCAAGGATTTAGCCATGTCTTATGGAGTAATTTGATGGGGATACTTTCCCTCTCTAAAACCCCTCTCTCTCCCTCTAGAAATGTTCAGAAAGATGCTTAAAATGAGCTAGAACACCGGATATATCGATAGGAAGGTCTGGTTAAAAATTAAAAAATTGGAGCCCCGAGTCAAATATGCGATCGCATTTGCGATCGCAGAGTCAACATGCAGTCCGCATCATGGACCGCAAAATGCTCCCCGGAAACTGGACACTCTAACTCAGTCTGCGGTAAGAATGTGATCCGCATTCACGTTCTATGGTCGCAAAGTGCACCGCAGAACTGACACTCACAAAATTCAAAGGAGAATATGCGACTACTATGCGGTTTGCATTTTGATTATGCGACCGCATTTTCGACCGCATAGCTGACTTCAATTCTAACCAACATTCTGACTCACTCTGCGGTAGATATGCGGTCCGCATACCTGATTTGCGGTCGCATTCTGGACCGCATTTCTTGCATTTTGTTTTCTAGGAACTTACTCTTGACTTTTTAATGCATTATTCAATCCAAAAAGGTATGTGTACTATCACCTAAGTTATATTTATGAATTTCTAACACATGCTCCTAACTTGGCACCACGGGATTCGAGTTTTCGCGTAGGAATTTTACGGGGCCTTACACCTGATTCCTTTATAGCCAAGGATATGTAGGCAACCTCTGAAGCAGGGTTCGGTCAGACGGTTTTCAAAATGCTTCTCATGGAGTGTCAAGCAGGCAAAAATCTCTCATGATTGCTCATTTATCTTTGCCCGAAAACCCTTCAAGTCTCCGAGCAAAGAGGGGCAGCTGTGAGCATGTGATTTTTGCCTCGTTTAATTACTCCTACAGAATTCATTAGAATTAGGATTTTTCTTTTATTATTTAAATTTTAGAGAATTAATTACATGATTTTGTGTTTTGTTTGCATTTTTGTGTGCATTATTAATAATAATTCATAAAAATACAAAAATTACTGCATGAGCATTTAGGATTGAATTTTACATATTTTTTTAGGATTAATTAGTAATTAGGTTTGTACGAAAATACCAAGAATCATACAGAAATTTTGATTTGTTTGATTTTAATTTTAGTTTTAGATTTGTTAATTTCTTTTAAATTGAGATTAGGCTAATTGTATCTTAATTAGGTGGTTTGAATTAATTGTGAGGTTTTATTTTTAGTTTTAAAATTAAAAACAAAAGAAAGAGAAAAAATAGAAGAATAAAAGGATTTGAATTAAAAGAAAAAAAAGGAAAATCAGGCCAGTCATTTTTCG
Organism: Nicotiana glauca; assembly: GCA_026770625.1. NCBI lineage: Eukaryota > Viridiplantae > Streptophyta > Magnoliopsida > Solanales > Solanaceae > Nicotiana > Nicotiana glauca. Next base: position 191,333 of record MU686300.1, on the reverse strand, counting down.
GCCTTTACTCACAACAATTCGTTTACCCCAATTAAAATAACATTCAACCGGACCAACCCAACCCAAAGCCACCGGTCCAGCACCATTTTAATCGAAATGACGTGGTTTTTGAGCCATGAGATCTGAGCAGTCGAGGTTACATGATCCAATGGCTTAGAAGTCGGGGTCCATAAATATATAATTGTCCAAATGCATGCCCCCCTACCCTCCCTTTCTGTCTCAGATCACCCTACACACATAAAACCTAACGCCGCCACCCTCCGCCGTCTGCCGCCGCCGGAAATCGCCTACGGCGGCGGCGAAACTCCAAATAACCCGAAATTTTCACCATAGCTCCGTCTTCATCTCCCCAATCCATATCCAACCTTATTTTCCTTCAAATCCTAGCCAATCTCTTCAAATATCACATCGAAAACTCAGACCAAAACACTAACTCGTCCAAATCTTACCAAAATAACACCCTAAATTTTCCTCACCTCCCTCTTCCTAAACCCCTAATTAGTTTCCTTCGAATCTCACTGGTTCGCCTCGAATTTTAGATCGAAGCTTTATCTTGGAGCCCTAATTTTAAAAGGGTAGGAGATAATAATTTATGGACTATAATAGTCCCTAATCCTGTGTTTTCCCACAAAAACGCATGATTAAGGATGGTTGTAGTCCGATTAAGTCCAAGAAATTTTGCCAGTGTTCGAGTCCGAGTCGGAATTTTGAGGTATTTCATTTTTCCATCTTCTTTCTGTTTTTCTTCCTGATTGTTATTTTTCTTTCTTTTATTTTTACCCAGAACTTCATATTTTCGTGTTTGAATTAGGGTTTTTATTTAGGATTCTATTTTGTTTGATTTGAATTCCGGGATTGTTATTGTTTATACGTAATATTAGTTTTACTTTATTTATTTTGCTATTTTTTAGATTGTAGTTCAATTGGAATTGTTCGCTTTCGTTGTTAGTTTACTATTTTATTAGTTTAACGATACTTTTAGTCTTAGGAATCATATTAATTAGAGTTGAAATTCAGTTTTGATTAGCTATATTGGTGAATTCTAATTTTGAGTTTTGTTTGGTTATAGCTGATTAGTCTCTAGTTTGATATTGACTAACTATGGTAAATTGAGACCAAGGGGGTTGGGTTATTTGATATAGGATTGGTAATTTTGGAATAATGCCAGGGGGTAGTGTAGGTATTTCAATCTTGCAGTAATAGGGATAGAATTCCCTAGAAGCTTCTAGATGGGGTTCAAAATAGAAATTCAGAAACTTAGTAGTGTAACTTGAGAAACAAGCCAATAAATAAGGGGCTAACTAGCTAAAAATTGAAAATAAAAGAGGGACTAAAGGGTAAAGTAAAAAATTTGAAAGAGCTCTTAGTTTTGCCTATAAAAGGCACAATCCTTGCCTTATTGAACAAGTTTTGAACATTTGAAAATTTGAATTTCAAAATTCAAAAACCAAATCTGAAATCTTAGAGTTAGAAAGTTCATTTTAGATCTTAGTTCTTCAAAAAAACCCTAAAAAAATACCACAAAAACTCAAAAAATACTATTCTATTGAAGATTTCTTCATAGTAATTTCGAGTTCCAGCTCTTCAGTGGAATTCCTAGTTTATCTAAAGTCCCAAAATGGCCTGAACACTTCCTGGTTTTCAGTGATTGAGGTTTTAAAAAGTTTCCGGGTTAACTTCGAGCTGAATTTGGTCTATTCGAGTTGATTTTGGTCTGTTTACTGGTTGCATTAGTTGTTGGGTTCATTTGATTCATTTCTGGGATTCAAAGTTAAAATTGTTGTTGCTGTTACCTGTTGTTTGTTGCTGTTGATTTCTCCTTCTTCTTACTGTGTTCTAATCTCCAGGTACACACCTTGAACCAGCCTTGATGTAGCTCGAATGGGAAATGAAATGAAAATTGTACATGAGTTTGTTTCCCAATATATGCTCATTTGACTCATCATATGTCAATGGTTTGATAGATGTAGTTGTCTAGTATAATTGTAGCTTTCTTTTGTACTTGTATGAACAATGGACTGTATAAGAATTTAAACTTATTCCAATTCTGTCTCATGATCATATCAAAATTGCATTTAGAAATGTTGGATTCAAATCAGTTTGGGTTTGGTATCTATGTTACTATGTGTTAGTTTGAAGTCAGAAGTTTTAAAAACTGTATTGGTTTGAAAGTAGTGCGTTAATTCGAAATCAGAAGTTAACCATGGTTTTGCATATAATTCTAATGTTAGAAGTCATCCGAGTGAACTAAAATTCTAGTTCTGTTTCAATTTCATGTTTTAAAGTCTATGAGTCTATTAGATTTGCATGAATCATATTCCATTGTATACTTATATGTAACTGTTCTATCTCAAACGTACCACGTCAAGTCTTCCTCCAAATTTTAAGTTGTGTTGCTAATTGAAACTAAAACTACAGCCTGACATAGGTTTATAAATTGAATCTAAGTTAAGTCATGCTTAATGTTTCACGTTTTGGTCAAATAATCAGTACGGATGCTTAGACAAAGCCAGTTTGAATCAATAATGCTTATGCTGATAATCAGTTTTTTTCCCATTTCTTCCCAATTCGTTAAGTGTTCTTTAGGTTAGTCATTGGGCTTGGCTTCAGCCAAAGCTCAAAGCCTCCTCCCAGCTTGCTAAATGCATCCAGTCCATAACTGGACTCTGCCACTGTCACGCTGGGTCCAAGTGCAAGGCCTAAATAATAGTGATTAGCTTAACGGCCAAAATTCGTACACCAACATATACTGGGCAACCATGGACCCAGTCATATAATCAGTGCAAGACCTTGGATTCTCAATCCAGACTCATTGAAATCTCTCATTTATGAACTGGTTTCAAAGTCCAAATGGGCTGAAAGTTTAATTCATATTTGAAATAGTTGACGTAATGCAAATTTAGGCCTTCTAAGATAAGTATCAGATTCGAATTAAAAGAGTTTTCAAAATGGAGATTCTTTTGTTTGGATTTGAACTTGACCTTGGGGCCCGAATTTATTCGAATATTTCAGTAATGATTCATTAACAATGCTAATTAATTAGGGCTTTCTAGAGACAATCATTAATAAAGAACAATAATCTCTTTAGGATGGCCTTTAAAAAGATTTGAGGTGCGCCGTGCCAAATAAAATTCATAAACTGCGTGGCCCTCTTTTTAATTACTTCATTTAAAATATTTAGAACTCGTGACGTGCTATTTAGCGAATTTTCATTGTCTCCCGCAAAGTTAATAACACGTTAACCATTTTTGGCGCATTATTTAATAACCTTACCTTCCTAAATTCGGGTGTGCATTTCATGCGACCCAAATTCAAATCCCAAACCGTTGAATAAAATATGTCGAGGATCCGGGTGCATTTCATGTGACGTGATCCGAAAACATATTTTAAACGACGTTCAATTTCCTAAAATTAATTAAAAGCGGTAAATAATTTTAAAAATTGCACTATAGGATGACATGTATTAAAATCAGATTTTTAGCCAATTACAATAATTTAAGCGATCGTGCTAGAACCACGGGATCCGGGGGTGCCTAACACCTTCCCTCGGGTCAACAGAATTCCTTACTTAGAATTTCTGGTTCGCAGACTCCAGTCAGGAAGTCAAAATTTTCCTCGATTTGGGATTCAAGATAAACCGGTGACTTGGGACACCAAAAGCCAAACCTATCCCAAGTGGCGACTCTAAATAAATAAATAATCCCATTTCGAATAATGTCACTTTAAATGGAAAAACTCCCTTATACATTATCCTTCGGGGAAGTGTGTAAAAAAGGAGGTGTGACAGAGCCCACTGAATGCACAATGTGTCCTTAAGGAATTTAATCCCCTTACGGTTGTCCAAGGTATACGGATTAATTCCTCCCAGGATAGAACAAAATAACTATTCTGTGAGAGCGGCACTTCAAATCACAAAACTTCAGCAAACTCAACAAACGGAGCAAATCACACTTGACACTTATGTTTATTTAGAAAATAATGCAACAATGTAGAAAATAGGGGAGAAGAATTCAGATTTTCCATGTCTGATTTCTTGTCTGAAAATGAGGCCAAGCCTCTAAATTTATAGACAAAGGAAGGGTGATATGGAGAGATGCAATCTAAAAGGTGCCTCTTCCATTTCCCATTCACACCTTTTAATAAAAACGCAACAGAAAATACGTTCACAAATAATATTACTAATTTTGTCAGTCGAATGGTTACCATGATTCTTTGTTTATTATTTTTTGAAAGAAAAAAAATAATACCTACAGTAGAAAGACTAATAACTTATTTCTTTCATTGTTCCCAACTAGGAGCAAGCTTGAATACAAAAAGAGATTTGTGTTGTTTGCGCTTACTTAGCCATTTGCTTATTAACAAACACAGCTTGTTTGTGTGCCCCTTACCATTCTCGCTCAGTCTTTCAGTGATTGAGAAGACAGTCGTAGAACACCAGAAAATATTTTGCATAAAAAAGATTCCACTCACCAACCAAATAAGGAAAAATAAGTATTAAAACTACTCATTTTCCATGAAAAATATTTTCTAGGAAAATATTATCCATGGAAAATATTTTCTTTCGTACGAAACACAACCATAAATGTCTGTGTACTATCACCTAAGGGTTCAATTGGACAGGTTGGGCTAATTTTGAGCAGGTTCAAAATGGGCTTGGTCAATAAATGAGTGGATCAATGACTCGCCCAAAAATAAGGGGAGAAATTAAAAAATAGCCAGATTTACAAGTGGTCGTTCAAAAATAACCCAATTTCTAAAGTAATCGAAATTTAGCCATTTTTTATGTAAAGATAAATCTGAACTTAAACACTGTTCAAAATCCGAAAAAATACTCCAGCATAATATACTGGAATTTGGAGCACCGGTGCTCCAGTATGCAGTATATTATACTGGAGCTAGCAAAGTATACCGGTCCAACATAATATGCTGAAAGTTCATATACAGATGCACCGAACTCCAGTTTATTATGCTGGAATGGTCTCTGTTGCAACAAGATAGTGACTATTTTTCATTGATTTGGTAAACGCTGGCTATTTTTGAATGACTAATCCGAAAACTGGCTACACCGTGCTATTTTTACAAAAATAACATCGGCTGAGATGGTTTAGGTTAAGTTGGACTAAAATTTGGGTCATAACTCAACTCATCCAATTCTTACCTAAAATAAGAATTTAAAAAGTCATATATAATATATCAAACAAAAAAAGACTATTTTAAAGATATTTTAGCCCAACTTGTCACCCTGTTAAACTAAACGGAAAAAACAAAAAAGGAGAGTGCAATATTGCTTGTAAAATAGTCCAACTAGAATACCTAACGTTCCAACTTGAACCAGACTTTTGGAAAAGATAAAACGGACTAACTTGATTTAAATTCTTCAATAAGAAAGTATTCAAAAATATCTTATAAAACCACACAAGTAGCCATCATCTTCCGTATTAGAAAAAGCCATCGTTTTTATATGTCAAGAGAATGGGCCAATAATTGATTGTTATTCTCCTTTTCCTTTTTCCTCTACCTATATATACCTTTGAGAAATCTCCATTTACGCATAACAACTGGAAAGCTAAAAAAAAAAAACAGAAGCAAAGATGGCCTTGACCCTGAAGTCTTTAGCAACTCCTTTGCTTTTTGGTGCTTTGTTTATCCTTATATTGCAGGTTTGTTTATTCATTCTTTGAACCTTTCTACAGTAGGAGTATTTCTTATGGGTAGTTCTAATTGCCTATTGGATTGATTATTCTGTTTTAGGTGGATTTAGCGTATTGATTTAATTTGTATAGGTTTAGATGAACACATGGATATTGGCCTTTTTCTGTTTCTTCAGAAAGATCAAATATTGTTGGGTATTTTGGACTTCTTATGCTTTAGTTAAGCGTTGACTTGAAATAATGAAAAGAAATAAATTTTAATGATTTTTTCATTACCTAGTGAGAATGAGAAAAGAGAAGTATAGACATGTTTCTGAAGTTAATTATATGGTTTGATGCAAATTACTTATGTTATGTGTTAGCTAACTTGTCGAAATATAATAACATTAGAGGAAGTATTGCTTCACAAAGAAATACAGAAAGGGGAGAAGGAGGAGGAGAAATAATGGACTAATTACCATTTCTGCTTGTTCTATGATTCTTCTTCCTCTACGTTATAGTGCTTTAGACATATGATGCATTTCCTACAAACTTTTGATTAATTTTACAGGCTAATGGTATTATAATGTTGAAAATAAAAGTTGTGGAAGTGTTTCATATTGATTAAAGTGAAACCTTTAGAGGTTGTTTGGTTCCCATCCCGAAATTAGTTATCCCGCGATTGTTTATCCCACACTCCCATAGGAATAAAAATAACACTACAATCAAATTTAATCCAGGATTAATTATCCCTTATCCCTCGTATCAAACGAGCCCTAAGTTCTTGGTTTGTTACTCACAGTGTCATGCTTTTGTTCCTGGAGTTGCAGCTCTGTTTCCTAAAAGCTTTTAGGTTGTCTTTTGATGAGTAGAATCTCTGTGTTCTTATGGAAAGCAGGTTGTTGCAGAGAAGCCAATATCGGAGGCTAAAGTTGAATCTGCAATCCTTCAGGTATATTCTTCTATTCGTGATTAAAGAAGATGTTGTAGCCTTTTTCCTTCAATTTGAAAACTGAGAGAGATTTTTGGATGATCATGTAGGAATCAATCATCAAAGAGGTTAATGAAAATGCCAAAGCTGGATGGAAAGCTGCATTCAACCCTCGATTCTCAAATTTCACGGTCAGATCATCTTATAGCTTAACGCTTTCTCTAACCATCAATAACAGTTTCTTATTTTGCAGCCATACACCGAAAACGTGCATTTATAATTAAGTTCTTTGGTTTTCACAGGTTTCACAATTTAAGCGCCTTCTTGGAGTTAAGCCCGCAAGAGAAGGTGATTTGGAGGGAATTCCTATTCTAACTCATCCAAAATTTTCGGAGCTACCAAAAGAGTTTGATGCACGAAAAGCTTGGCCTCAATGTAGCACTATCGGAAGAATTCTGGGTCAGTTTCTTCTTGTTCTTGCTTACTACTATTGAATTATAATTCTATGATAGTGATCCTAATGCTTTCCGTCTTTGCACATCAAATCACTGGGACAAATTTGCATCGCAGATCAGGGACATTGCGGTTCTTGTTGGGCTTTTGGTGCTGTTGAATCACTGTCTGATCGTTTCTGTATCCATCATAACTTGGTAAATTCTGTGGAACTATGTGACCGCCTCATTTAAAAACTTTAGATGACAGATTTTTATTTACTTATTTACATATCTTCAGCATGCTCTCTCATGTGCAAGCCCTGAATCTTTCTCATGGGCCAAGCACGTGGAAACCATCTTATCTTAGCTCAAAATGCTTGTGAAGTTTTCACTATAGTTATGTCACTGATGTTAACTATTAATGTGTAATGCAGAATATCTCTCTGTCTGTAAATGATCTGTTAGCATGCTGTGGCTTTTTATGTGGGAGTGGTTGTGATGGTGGATATCCAATAGCAGCATGGCGATACTTTATCCGTAGGGGTGTGGTCACAGAAGAGGTAAATGTTGTCTTATTTTCACCTCAAAAGAGATTACAGCTTCCGCTAAAACCACTAGCTACGGTGGATCTTTTTGATCAATCACTAATAAAGTTGTTTTTTTCTGGCAGTGTGACCCTTACTTTGATAATGAGGGATGTTCACACCCGGGTTGTGAACCAGGATATCCCACCCCAAAGTGTCAGAGGAAGTGTGTGAAGGAGAACCTACTATGGGGGAAATCAAAGCATTACGGTGTCAATGCATACAGAATCCACCATGATCCCCACAGTATCATGACAGAAATTTACAAAAATGGACCAGTTGAGGTCTCGTTTACAGTGTACGAGGTAATGACGATAAGGAAGAATGTTAAGTTCTGATCCTAAAACTATTTGATACAGTTTTCCTTATATGACATTATCTTAGCTGGTAACCTTTTATGCGGTTACCTACCTATCCCAAAATGTGATACATGTAATTATTTTTTAGATGACCTATAGTATAACTGTTATGATAATTGAGAAACTTTAACTAGTAATGTACCTTCCCAATTTATGTTGTCCGAGATTTACTTGCAAACTAATATTTGTAAATGAGATATTTAATGCCAACCACAAGACAATATCAGAAGTTACCTGGTGTCGTAAAACTGCATCATCTCTTTCTCTGTGCAAGTAGATTTATTAGATTTTTTTTGTTGTCTTTGATCATAACTGTTATTGTCTCTTTTTCTCTGCAATGCTTTCCTCTACCCAATGAGTTAATTTTTTTTCTTTTTTATCAATCACAGGATTTTGCTCACTACAAGTCAGGAGTTTACAAGCACGTAACAGGTCAAAGTATGGGAGGCCATGCTGTTAAGCTTATCGGATGGGGAACTAGTGAACAGGGAGAGGACTATTGGGTATGTAGATGTGCTCAAGTTCTGGTGTCCTGTTTTCTATTTAAAAGCATATATTTTTTTCAAAATCTAATCATCTTATATGTCTTCTGCAGCTTATCGCAAATTCTTGGAACAGAGGCTGGGGTGATGTATGTCCTTAATTCATCCCTATGTTTTCATATATGAGCAAAAAGTCCTTAGCCATAGGCATCCTAACTTCTTATTGTTGATGCACTAACTGGCACATCAATAAATGGATTTTAACTTTTATATACTAACAACGTAAATAATTTTTGCATTATATTTCAACTGGTTGAAGGGAAGCCTTGGAGCAACGGTAAAGTTGTCTCTGTGTGACCTATAGGTCACGAGTTTGAGTCGTGGAAGTAGTCACTAATGCTTGCATTAGGGTAGGTTGTCTACATCAAACCCCTTGGGGTCCGGCCCTTCTCCGGATCCTGCATGAACGCGGGATGCCACTTTTATATTTTAACCAATTAAAGCAAGTTATTTACTGCATATTTTGAAGTTACGAATTTGGGATTACTATAGAGAGTTACTTGTTGTCGTATGTCATTTAACCTAATCGTGCAAATAAAGTGCATACTATTAATGTAGAGAAGTTAAACTAGCTTCTTCTCTATATGAATGTATATCTCCAATATGACAGGATGGGTACTTCAAGATCAGAAGAGGAACAAATGAGTGTGGCATTGAACATAATGTGGTGGCTGGATTGCCTTCTGCCAAAAACCTGAATGTGGAACTTGATGATGTCTCTGATGCTTTCCTTGATGCCTCAATGTAAAAGGCTACTACTTCAGCAGGACACTGCGTAATACTGTAGCAATGTATACTGGAGACGAGAAAAACTTATGAACTAGCATATTTATCTTGTCGATTTAGTTATCTGTATAATTCATAATTAACACTTGTTCCGATAGTCACCTTTCAGTTATGTTGTTAATTTAAGTTCAGTTTTGTGGCTTAGAATAATTTTATTTGTTAGGAGTAATAATTAAGTCCTTCAAGCTGAATCAGTGGGCATGCCCGCCATACCATCCAAGTTGTCCACACAAGTTATACAATTTTCTTTAACAACTTTGGCCCAAATTTATACACAAACATAAATACAAAAGGTAATTGTGTTGTTTGTCAGGACTTTTGAAAGAAAAACTAACAGGTTTTTCAATTGCTAGTTAAGAGGTATGTACCGCTTAAGTTCTGTTGACTAGATTTGTACTTACTCCCTATAATACAACATTTGGCTATTTTTGAAAAGGTAAAACAATCAAAAGGTAAGTCTCCCGAAGTTACGGGCTCAATTTACCGAGTTCTTTCGACATGGTTCTCTCAACTGTCCAAGTATACTCTACTTGTTCACCTATATCGGTTTGGGGTGACATGAAATTTTTCTATATATATAAGAATTTTATTACAAACTGCGCCTCACCTTATCAAGTTTTTCGTGCTTTTCTGGTTTAGGAGGTTTTGAAACACACATACTTTCATATGGACAACCAATAAAATGGGGTCAATTATATGAAACTTCACCCCATGTCACTCGTTTTAGAGCCTGTTTGGCCGAGTTTTTGGGAGGCCAAAAGTAACTTTTTTTCAAAAAAAAAAAGTGATATAAAAAGATTTAAGTTATTTGGCCAATACAGAAAAGTGCTTTTTGCAAGCAGAAACAGTTTTTCGTATAAATTATGTGGGGTAGTCACTTTTTATCCAGCATTTTTAATGCTTAGCAATAGTAATCACTAGTCTATTAAAATTAATATGAAAAGACTGTGTTACCCTTTCTTCTAAACAGGAATCGCAGTTTTCTTCATGCTGCTTGACGCTAATTACGTGCCATCTCCTTCTCTTTGACTTCACTTCCTTGATTAGTATCATACTCTATTTTATCAATAAAAAAAAATAGATGAATTGACATTAGAAGACATATTAAGAGCAAAGAAGATAAATATAGAACATAAATCATTACCATGGGCTTTTCCATGGATTATCTTTTCTTCATCCTCTTTGTTTCCTCCATAGATGCCTCCAAAACCTTCTTCATCTGATCTTGTCGCATATTCATCTCCAAAGCTGCTTGACATTGTGTCCCTCCAATCCAATAAATAAGAATTACACTATTGGTAATGTTCAAACATTCAAAAGTTAAGGACACTTGGTGCTGAACTTAGAATTACAAGTTTAAAAGTTGAGGACACTTGATCATGAACTTAAACTAACAAGCTCAAAAGTTAAGGACAATAGGTCCTAAACTTACAGTTACAAGTTCAAAAGTTAAGGACAATAGGTCCTGAAGTCCTGAACTTAGACTAACAAGCTCAAAAGTTAAATACAATAGGTCCGAAACTTAGGCTAAGAAGCCAAAAAGTTAAGGACAATAGGTCTTGAACTTATAGTTACAAATTCAAAGTTAAGTATGATAGGTCCTGAAGTCCTGAACTTAGGCTAAGACGCCCAAAAGTTAAGGACAATAGGTCCTGGACTTAGGCTAAGAAGCCCAAAAGTTAAGGACAATAGGTCCAGAACTTAGTCTAACAAGCTCAAAGTTAAGGACACTTGGTCCCGAACTTACAGTTACAAGTTCATAAGTTAAGGACATGTAGTCCTGAAGTCTTGAAATTAAGTTCAAAAGTTAAGGACATGAACAGAATGGTATTTTCGTTCGGCCAGTTAAAGTTTATTAAAGCAGTGGCTAAAGACTAAAGACATTTTAAACAGTTGCTTAAAAGTAAATATATATGTTATTAGTGGCTAATCGTGCACTTCCCCCTAGTTTTTCTGCTTTTGGGAAGAAGCAGAAAATTCTAGTTTCTTTCAAAAAGCAAAAGCAGAAGTAGAAAATTAATTTATTCAAGACAAAACCATCCTCACCATAAATTTATATTTTTCAAATTATCCCTTGCTAATTTAAGTTTTTTCATTCAGTTTTTTTTCTTCTAGTTTTTACCATCCTATTAAAAGTAAAGGTATCATATATATGAATCATATTGTAACTTTTCAAAAAATTTATTGACTTTTCTTGTTTTTGATCTTTTCTTTGTGATGTCTCTAACTTTCCGAATTTTCTTCTTTTTTTTCACAATAAAGCAAATTATTTGCACCTTCTTTGGATTATCAATCATCTTCCTACAAATAATTATTTATAATTTCTTCTATAATATACTATTAGTTCCCGAATCTTTAAAACATTTATCAAATCTGACTTGTGAAAATGACCTACAAATAGGTAATAAATTTACAATTGCATTGCATAATCTATCTATATATTATTAAAAGAAAAAGAAATATGCATTCATATTTAGTCAAGTGACAGTCTCACAATAGGCCACTTGACATTTTAGGACAAAGAAAGGTTAGGTAATAATTAGTTTCTTTTTGAATTTAATTTTTTTTAAAAAAATTATATATTATGTGTTGTTATTAATTATTTAATCTTTTTGAATTAGAACTTAAACATATTTAACTATTTCTTTTACGATTTTTTTTATATATTTAAAATTATTTTTATTTTACGCTCAATGCAATCTTTCAAGTTTGACACTCAAAATCATCTAGTTACAACTACCATGGTTATACATAATTTTATCCGACAACATTCTTTTACCGATAGAGAATTCAACTATTATGCTAATGAAGACATTACTGCAGAGATTGTTGAAGGAGATCAACCTTCTGATATTCCTTTAGAAATGCGAGACAAGTTTTTTACTAATATGGAAGCGTTGTGTGATAGAAGTAGGGATGAACTTGTTGAGAAGTATTATCATGTGTAGCTGGTATTCTTGTAATCGGTTTAATAGGTATTTTCTTTTATGGTTCATATTCTGGATTGGGTTCATTCCTGTAGCAATCGAATGAATTGAGTCGTCAACATGAAAGCATAAGAACTCAACGGGATTCCCTTCTTTGTTTGTTTGATTCGAAGGGGAACGACCCATTGGGTTCTTAAGAATCATAATATTTTTTTCTTCTAAATGATAAAATGGATTTCTTTTTCTTTTCAAAAACTCCATTTTTCTCATTTTTCTGATCATATTTTTGAAAAATTCACTATTCGAACCACCTCCTCTTTTTCTATGATAGTAGTTATTGGTACTTTCAAAGTTGAAAGAAAGAAGGAATCACTCAATTTCTTGGTTGCTATAATATATTAAATATCGTGCAATTGCTTTCTATACTAATATAATGTAGAACCTTACTCTCTCTATTACATTACCCTATTTATTTTTTATTGTTTTCATATTTCATCATCAAATTTTGTATAAGATAAGTTGATTGAAGAAGTTTTATTTAATTAATAAAATTTTCGTTACTTATTATTTCATGATGGATTATCAATATATAATAATTTGTGGACAGACTTCTAATTTATACTGAATGATGTTATTTTAATTATTCAAATAATAAGTAATTATACTGGATAATATCTTATACTTTAGTATAACTATATATGTAAAATTGATTTAAATCTTTAATATGTTTGTTTACTTTAAATTTTATATTATAATTAAATAAAATAAAAAAATAAAAAGTATTTCTTACAATAAATATTTAAGTTCATTTTTATATTTAAAAGAATTATACGATCGTGGTACTATTCTTTTTGGTAACTTGACACTCAAAAGCACTTTTTGAAATGATTGGTCAAATATAAATTATTTATCAAATATTGTAAAAAGTACTTCTTAAATGAATTGGCCAAACATAAATAGTTTTTTTTTTCAAAAATACTTTTATAAAAAGTAATTCTGAAAAAAGTCCTTTTTAAAATAAGCAAATTTTGACAGCTTGGCCAAACAGGCTCTTAGTTCAATCTCAGTCAGTAATGGATACTTTGGGCATCTAAGCTAGAATATACAAATCTCCTACCAAATTCAAAGCTATGTTTTAAAAGACAGAATTAGGACTCGCCCCGGGGAGAAGCACTCGTAAAATGCCCCTGAGCTTATGTGTGGGGCTTAGTTTCGTGAGACTTACACCTCGGCCATTGGGACTTACGCCCTAAACACGCCCAACACCTAATGTACTGGGCTCGCCTAATAGAACTTTATGCAATTGTATGTAACTAACCTTGTAAATCCTCAAATTTCCTTAATAAATCGTTAACTATTCAAAAATACCTTTTTCTTAATCATAAATTATTAAGTTGAGAGTATTTTATGTCATAATTAAAATAAAAATTATTGCATGTTATCCACTAAGATTGCTATAATAGTTAATTTTATATAAATCTTTCATTTAAAAAGTAATTATTTATTAACTTTTTTTCTTTACTATATAATATTCCGTAATTTTTTCATAATTATTTTTTAAATATTTTTTTCACGTTTACGAGATACCATACTTATTAATCGAATAGCTCAGTAGCTAGTAACTATTTACAAATAATTAATTATCATTGTATGGTGAATTATGTATCACTTTATTAAAATGTTCAAATTTAAAAATAAATGATGCTAGAGAATCATATATAAATTGTGAATTATACTTTTATATAAATTCTCTTTCAAATAGAAAACATATTTAATAAAACAAGAATTTTAAGAAAAATATCAAATTATAATATCGAAATTATTTCAAGATTTATTACTCCTTAAGAGATACATATAAGATTATGTATCAAATACATTACTTTTGATATTTGAGTTGTAACGATATTGCAACTAATTTGTGATATATGTCATACTTTTTATGTTATTCATAGTTAAATTATAAATTATAAATATTCTAAATAGATTATTTATTATAATTTTATGATTTTGATATAATTTTTATAATTATTTTTTATTTTATACTATCTTAAAATTCTTGAAATTAGTAAAATTTAAAGATCTGTGGGACTTACGCCCCGTATCTCAGGGCTTACGCTCGCCTTGTCAGAGATAAAACGCCTCTCCTAACCCCCCGTCCTATTAAAATATTAATTCAAAGACGCTTGTTTCATTAGGATTCAGTGTGAATGTGCAATAAGATTTAAATACTAACTAATTAACACCGTTTGTTTTTCAATATTAAAATATATACATTTTGTCGTTATTCAAAAATTAATAAATATTAAATACAATAATTACTAATTAACTTAATATTATATAAAAGATATTAGACAAAATAAATTTATATAGTAGTTGGTGGTGGTGATGGTGGTGGCTAGAGTAATGGTTGAGGCATGTGTACTAAATAATGGTGGTAATTGATGGTGGTTTTATGGTCGTGATTGTGATTAGTAGCTAGTTATGACGGTACTAACAATAATGTTTAAAGGTGATGGTTGATGGTGGTAGTTGGTGATGGCGGCTAACAATTGTGGTTGATAGATAGTAGAAGTGGGCGACTGATAGCAATGGTTAGCTATATATAGCAGTGGCTGGTGACGGTAATTGTCGTGGTGACTAGTGGTGGTAGTTGATAATTGTGGTTAGTGTGATGATTGTAAATAGTGTCTAATGGTAATGACGGCCAACAATAATGACTGTTGGTGATTATGGTTGAGGATGGTGGTTGTAAGCAATTGATGGTGGTGAATAGTGTTGGAAAATTTGGTAGATATTGGATTATAGAGAATAAAGTTTAGCTTGAGGCGTGTCAAAGACATTATCCTTAAGGATATTTCGCCCTCATCGTAATGAATAAAATTAGGCGTATCCCCCATGATTCAACAGGCTCTTCTAATATAACTAGGAGTAGAAACAACAAAGATTAATCAAAGATAACTCTAGCATAATAAAAAGAAATTGAGAAGAAAAGTGTTTCCTTTTTTCACTCTTTCACACACTTTCTTATAATGAACACAATATACATATATATAGTCCAAAAAAATTGACATCAGATTGCTACCATTGTAAAAGCCAAAAACGTTAGAGAAGAAAAGGCCATTTAAGGCTTTGAAAGAAAACGTTGGCATTAAGGCTATTAAAGAATAATTTTAATTTCCACTTACAAAATTATTATTATAATTAAAAATACATTCAAATTTATTAGTATAATAAATACCCATTAAATAATATTAAAAGAATGAATCTAAACATCTATTTGAGTATTTCTTTTTGAGTTATTAAAATTATTTTTCTAACAATCCCCCACATAACTCAAAAAGAATATTATACAACAACAACAACTCAGTAAAATCCCACTAGTGGGGTCTGGGGAGGGTAGTGTGTACGCAGACCTTGCCCCTACTCCGAAGGAGTAGAGAGGCTGTTTCCGGAAGACCCTCGGCTCAAGAGGACAAACGAAGACAATATTAGTAACATCATTGAAATAGCATGAAAGTATATATATACATATATATATATATATATATATGAAAAATAGGAACAACATGAAAATAGAGGAATGATGTATAGCAAAAGCAAAATAGTATCCCTACCAAACTAGTCTCCCAAAGTTATGGCATAAGGCAAAACTCAACTACCTCCTAGCCTATAACCCTAACTCAAAAAGAATATTATAATGAAATAAAAAAAAATTGTTGGCTTTCACAAATAAGCATAATGCGTCGAATCTGGTATCTCTTGGACTATGAACCAGACCTAGATAAAATAAGAATAAACTTACATAACAATTGATGAAGTTTAAAACTTCTATGAACGAAGAATTCTTTTGTAAATTTAGTGTCTTATCTATCACATTATACTCGCACAAACTTTGTTGTTTGACGCGGTTTTGCGCTAATAGGCCATGCGCGCGCCTGATTTTCATGAGTGCTCTAGAAATTTCACCACAAATTTCATAGGAGCGGCCCCACTCCATACTCATATAGGTCCATCCATCAAGTGTATTCTGCAGTGCAATACACCACCAACAAAAGGCTATGGATTATTGGATTAAAAGTTTAATAACTCAACCTTACATTCATTGCAGTCTTGCACTACATACACCCACACACCATAGGAAGAGACATAATTTGATAGTGCATAATCAACTAATGACTTGTTATTACCCATATGAACCTACTTCATGGGATCTCCAATCACGTAGGTTGGATTACCATCGCCGTTGATACATTTCAAATTGGCAAAAGTCTCAACCCCTCGATGTTTTACTTATAAGTCAAAGGATCGGTCAAATCCTCTTTTGACTACACATAATATGTATAAAACAATTTCATCTTTAAACAATTACTTTATGAAATTATATCTTAAAAAAATATGTCTACTTTTCCCATAGAAAGATTTATTTTCTTACAATGGCTATTGCACCTTGGCAATCCCAATTCATCGACACAAATAATATTGTCGGTTTTTTTTTTGATAAAATTTTAAGCTTTATTTCCTGGAAAAACAAATACATGCACTAATCAGTACAAAAAAAAATCCTTCACTATATAGTTGGACATGCAGCCCCAACATAAATATACTGCTTTCACTAATCAAAATCAACTACACACTATCAGAATCTATCTAAGGATAAAAATTCAATGTTTATAGCTTCTTCTCCAAATTCAACCACATTGAACCCCTGTAATGTATATCTTGTAATATCATTTTCACCAATTCTTCAGCCTTTCTTTTCTTCTTTCTGAAAATCCTCCAATTCTTTTCCTGCCATAAGTAGTACACAGCTCCAACTAGAATCATTCTATATATAACTGTGTCTGATCTTCTTCTTGTTGCATATTTACTGGCCCAACTTATTTCTTCATGCCATATCTTGGCTTTCCTTCCTATTCCAGCCCAATACAATACTTTCTCCTGCACATTGCTTGAGTATTTGCGCGTAAAGAATTGGTGATTATGGTCTTCATCGGCTTCTTCACATAACACACACTCTGCATTCGTAATACTTCCCCATTTTATTAATCTGTCATTTGTATATAACATGTTCTGGACAGTTATGTACATAATGAATATCCACCTTGGACTACTACAGTTGTTGTATATTAATCTCCTCCATGTGACCTTTGGGAATTCACCCCCCATCTTGCTATACACTTCTTTGATTGAATATCTCTTCCCATTCATCACTTCTGCTATATTGATTCTTGCTTCTGTCAGGTATTTCCCAGCTTTTAGTATCTTCTGAGTTGTCCATGCTGCTCGGTTAGCCTTCATATCCCATATTATCTCTTTCTTTATATAGTAAGTATGCATCCACTTGATCCATAGTTTGTCTTTCTTATTGCATAGGTTGCATAGCTGTTTCAGGACTGTTGCTTTGTTCCAAGTCATTATATCTGTTATGTTCAAGCCCCCTGCAGTTTTTGGCCAGCAAATTTGTGTCCATGCAACCAAAGCCTTCTTGCTCCACTCTGCCTCCCTGTCCATAGAAATCTTTTGCAAATGCTTTCAATTTTCAGTAGAATCTTCTTTTGCAATGGGAACACCTGTGACCAGAATGATTGGATAGATAATAACACACTTTTAATCATTTGTAACCTCCCTACATATGATAAAAATCTTCCATTCCAGCTTTACACTTTTGCTAAAATTTTGTCCAGTAAAGGTTGACATTGATTAATTGATAATCTTTTAGCACTAAGTGGCACTCCGAGGTGTCTGAAAGGTAAAGAGCCCAAAGAGAAGCCCAAGCTATTCAGTATTTGCTGTTGCACATGTCATGATACACCTCTAAAATATATACAACTCTTTTCTTGATTTGCTATCAAACCTGATGAGGAAGATAATTGTTTAAAGCATATAACATCTATGTTGATATGAGATCACCTCTACAGAAGAGCAGAAAATCATCTGCAAAACTGAGTTGCAAGATATTGACTTTCTCACATTTCGGATGAAAGTTAAAATCTGGCTTATTCTTCAAATCCTTCATTAACCTTGTAAGATATTCCATGGCTAACACAAATAGGTAAGAATACAAAGGGTCCCCTTGCCTCATCGCACGTTTGGCATCAAAAGGAGTAGTTGGATTACCATTTATCACTATTGAATAAGTGACTGTAGAGACACAAGCCATTATCCATTTAAGAAATTGATCTGTTATGTTCATTGCTGCAACTACTTGCTCTAAGAAGACCCACTCTAAGGAATCATATGCCTTCTGCATGTCTATCTTGATCATGCACCTTGGGGATATACCTTTCCGACCATAACCTTTCACCAATTCATGTCCTAATAATATGTTGTCATTTAGAATTCTTCCTGGTACAAAGGTTGCTTGACTTACATCCACCAGGTAATTTTCACGACCCCAACCCCGGTCGTGATGGCACCCAATACAGTGCTAGGCAAGCCCGACCAATTCAACACTCGCAATCCCTCATTTAGAGTTAATTACCAATTAACAGTATTTAAACACCAAATTAACATGATTATAAATCTGTAACAGTGGGTAACATGTGCGGAAATCAAGAAAAACAACACTACAAGTCCCTCCGATCTGGTGTCACAAGTCAAGAGCCTCTAATACAGGTCTGAGGGACAGCCTAAATAAAAGATAATCTAAAATACTGAAAGTAAGAGGATAGAGGGAGAAATCGGGTCTGCGAACACCATGCAACTACCTCGACAACTCCGGTGAGATCTGAATAGCAGTAATATCTCAATCTACTCATCTAGAATACATGTATCTGCACATATGGTGCAGGGAGTAAAGTGAGTACTCAAACTCACTGAATAATAGCAATAAATAATGACTGATGGAATATCAAAGCAGTAAGAACATTTAAACAGCAACTGAATGAAGAAGTCAAGTAAAAATCCTTTATGCCAGTACTCAACTCATTTACTCCTCATGATAACCAAAATCATAACTATATCGTTGCGGCGTGCAGCCCGATCCATATATATATATATATATATATATATATACTGCTGCGGCGTGCAACCCGATCCAATAATAATAGTCGACTGGTGCTCACTGGGGGTGTGCAGACTCCGGAGGGGCTCCTACAGCCCAAGCGCTATACTATTGCGTCATACAGTCCGATCCATATAAATGTATTATTGCAGCGTGCAGCCCGATCCGATAATATATTGTTGCGGCGTGCAGCCCGATCCGTATAAATATATATACTGCTGCGGCGTGCAGTCCGATCTATAGCATATCAAATACCCTCACAATGGGGTTCTCAACCCCTCTCGGTCAGTATAGACTTGTCCTCTCAGGCACACTAAGATAGGATAGGGTTCCCAACCCACACATTATTATCATTTGGATTTATCAATCTCTAAGCCGGTTCGTATTATATTTAATAGTTAAGAATATGACTGAGCGTATGTTTTTAACGAGTAAAGTGAGGTCAATCACGTACAATTACCCCTAAGGGTTCTACAGGTCGGCACAAGGCCCCAAACATGGCTACTAGCCCAGACTATAATGATATCAATCAAATCCCAGCCAGAAATACCGTAGAATCATCACACGGGATGGACCCAGTCCTAATCCCTAGTAGTAATGGACCCCACGCTCATCATGCAGCGTGTGTCTCACCTCAACATAGCACTACGTTGTGCAAATCCGGGGTTTCAAACCCTCATAACATCATTTATAACCATTACTCATCTCAAGCCGACCAAAGTCCTAGCTCGCTATGCCTTTGCCTCGCAAATCAACCTCCTCAAGTGTCGAATCTGCTCAAAATCACAAGGAATACGGTACAATAGGCTAAGGGAAAATACCCCAATCGAAAAGACTCGAAAAATATCAAAAATCATAAAATTGGCAAAACCCGAGCCCCACTCCTCGAAAAAATCAGAAAATTGACATCACCGGATTCCTTATATCGCCAAGAGTCTATGCATATCAAAATTACCAAAATCGGAGTTAATTTGACCCTTCAAATTCCACTTTTGAAATACCAAATTTTCAAGCCCTAGCTTTACCCTTTTTGATGAATTTCCACAAATTTCCATGTAAGTTCTACCATTAATTCGTGTATTTAGGCCAAGGGACTCACCTCCAATCACACATAGTTGAAATCCCCTTCAAATTCCGTCCAAGAGTTCTCAAGGTTGCTTAAAAAAGGTGGAAATGGACTTAAGCTCGCGGAACAAATGAGCTCTAAAAACCCTTTTGATAACAGGGATTTTCGCATCTGCGGTCCCCATACCGCATCTGCGGCTACTGCTTCTGCGGTTAATTTTCTCTTCGCGAATCCTCATTTAAAACCCACGACCGCTTCTGCGGTCCTCTACCGCATATGCGGACCTCGCCTCTGCGGATAGTTGTCCGCTTCTGCGAAAATACCAAGCCCCACTTTCTTCGCTTATGCGACACACCTACCACATCTGCGGCATCGCAGATGCGGCTCCGAGCCCGCACCTGCGGAAACAGCCCCTTTCCTCACAAACTCGCACCTGCGACCAACCATACGTATCTGCGGAACCGCATATGCGGCCCTTCTTCCGCAGATGCGGAAACACCAAATACCAGCAATCTTCTCAGTTTCACCAAGTCTAAAGTCTTCCCGATGGCTATCCGAAATCACCCCGAGGCCCCCCGAGACCTCAACCAAAAGTGCCAACACATCCTAAAACATCATTCAAACTTGCTCCAATCATCAAAACACCACAATTAATACCAAAACCATCAAATTTTATCGGATTCAAGCCTAAGTTCATCCAAAACTTCCGAAACTCGCATTCGATCAAAAACCCAACCAAAACATCTCCGAATGATCTGAAATTTTGTACACACATCCAAAATCACCTAACAAAGCTACAGAAACTCTCGAAATTCCATTCCGGCCCTCGGATCAAAATATCACCTACCCATCGGAACTCGCCAAAATACTAACTTCGTCAATTCAAGCCTAATTCTACATCGGACCTCCAAAATCAATTCCGATAACACTCATAAGTCACAAATCATCCACCGAAGCTAACCGAATCATCGGAAATCACATTCGAACCCTCTAACTCAATAATCAACATTCAGTTGACTTTTCCAAAACAAGTCTTCCTTTAAGAGACTAAGTGTCTCATTTCCATCTAAAACCAATCCAATCCGACTCATTCACCCAAGATTCCTATAATGAAACATAAGGAAGCAGAAAATAGGGGAAACGGGGCGGTAACTCACGTGACGACGGGCAGAGTCATCACATCCTCCCCAACTAAAACAAACTCTCGTCCTCGAGCGGGTGAAGAAACATACCTGGAGTCATAAACAGGTGGGGATATCTGCTCTGCATCTCCCGCTCGGTCTCCCAAGTGGCCTCCTCCACGGGCCGACCTCTCTACTGCATCTTTACTGAAGCTATATCCTTTTATCTCAACTTTCGAACCTGACGACCTAAAATAGCCATTGGCTCCACATCATAGGTCAAATCATCATCCAACTGAACAGTGCTGAAGTCCAATACATGAGACGGGTCCACAACATACCTCCGGAGCATAGATACATGAAATACCGAATGCACGCCCGATAAGCTGGGTGGCAAGGCAAGATCATAAGCCACTTCCCCAATCCTCCTAAGTACCTCGAAAGGTCCAATAAACCGCGGACTCAACTTCCTTTTCTTCCCAAACCGCATGACACCCTTCATGGACGAAACCTTCAGCAAGACCTTCTCACCCACCATGAACGACACATCTCAAACCTTTCGGTCCGCATAACTCTTCTAATGCGACTGAACTATACGAAGCCTCTCCTGAATCAGTTTCACCTTCTCTAAGGCATCCTGAACCATCTCTGTCCCAAATAATCTAGCCTCGACGGGCTCGAACCATCCAATCGGAGATCTACACCGCCTCCCATATAATGCCTCATATAGAGCCATATGAATGCTTGACTGATAACTGTTGTTGTAGGCAAACTCAGCAAGCGGCAAAAACTTATCCCAAGAACCTCCAAAATCAATAACACAAGCACGCAACATATCCTCCAATATCTAAATAGTACGCTCGGATTGCCCGCCCATCTGAGGATGAAATGATGTGCTCAACTCCATGTGTGTACCTAATTCTCGCTGAAACATCCTCCAAAACTGAGAAGTGAACTGAGTACCCCTATCTGAGATAATAGACACAAGAACCCCATGCAATCGGACAATCTCCCGGATAAAGATCCCTGCCAGCCGCTCCGAAGAATATGTAGTACATACTGGAATGAAGTGCGCGGACTTGGTCAGTCGATCCACAATCACCCAAATCAAATTGAACTTCTTCAAAGTCCGAGGGAGACCACTCACAAAATCCATAGTAATCCTCTCCCGCTTCCACTCGGGAATAATCATCCGCTAAAGTACACCGCCCGGCCTCTGATGCTAGTACTTTACCTGCTGACAATTGAGACACCGAGCCACAAATCCTACAATATCCTTCTTCATTCTTCTCCACCAATAGTGCTGCCTCAGATCCTGATACATCTTCGCGGCACCCGGATGAATAGAATACCGCGAGCTGTGGGCCTCCTCCAATATCAACTCCCGAAGCCCATCCACATTGGGCACACAAATCCGGCCCTGCATCCTCAACATGCCATCATCATCAATGGTCACCTCCCTAGCATCATCATGCTGAACCCTGTCCTTAAGGACAAGCAAATATGGATAATCATATTGACGCTCTCTGATGCAATCATACAAGGAAGACCGAGAAACCACACAAGCCAACACCCGATTGGGCTCCGAAATATCTAATCTCACCATCCGATTGGCCAAAGCCTGGACATCAACTGCAAAGGGTCTCTCCCCAACTGGAATGTACGCCAAACTCCCCATACTAACCGCCTTTCGGCTCAAAGCATCGGCCACTACATTGGCCTTTCCCGGGTGATACAAAATGGTAACATCATAGTCCTTAAGTAACTCTAGCCACCTCCGCTGGCTCAAATTAAGATCCTTTTGCTTGAATAGATGCTAAAGACTGCGATGATCAGTGAATACCTCACAAGATACGCCATACAAGTAGTGCCTCCAAATCTTTAGAGCATGAACTATAGCATCCAACTCCAAATCATGTACAAGGTAGTTCTTCTCGTGTGGCTTCAACTGACGAGAAGCATAATCAATAAATCTACCCTCTTGCATCAATACACATCCGATCCCAACTCTCGAAGCATCACAATACACAGTATAAGAACCTGCGAATGAGGGCAAAACCAATACTGGTGTCGTGGTCAAAGCTGTCTTGATCTTTTGAAAGCTCTCCTCGCACTCGTCTGACCATACAAATGTAGCACCCTTCTGAGTCAACTTGGTCAAGGGCGATGCAATAGAGGAAAATCCCTGAACAAACCGACGATAATAACCTGCCAACCCAAAGAAACTGCGAATCTCTATGGCTAAGGTCGGTCTAGGAGGAGGCCACTTGGGAGATCGAGATCATAACTATACCGCTGCAGCATGCAGCCCGATCCATATAGTATACTGCTGCGATGTGCAGCCCAGTCCATATATATATATATA
>MU686300.1:153893-167123 GCA_026770625.1 Nicotiana glauca | reverse complement strand
AGTAGTAATGGACCCCACGCTCATCATGCAGCGTGTGTCTCACCTCAACATAGCACTACGTTATGCAAATCCGGGGTTTCAAACCCTCATAACATCATTTATAACCATTACTCATCTCAAGCCGACCAAAGTCCTAGCTCGCTATGCCTTTGCCTCGCAAATCAACCTCCTCAAGTGTCGAATCTGCTCAAAATCACAAGGAATACGTTACAATAGGCTAAGGGAACATAACCCAATCGAAAAGACTCGAAAAATATCAAAAATCATAAAATTGGCAAAACCCGAGCCCCACTCCTCGAAAAAATCAGAAAATTGACATCACCGGATTCCTTATATCGCCAAGAATCTATGCATATCAAAATTACCAAAATCAGAGTTCATTTGACCCTTCAAATTCTACTTTTGAAATACCAAATTTTCAAGCCCTAGCTTTACCCTTTTTGATGAATTTCCACAAATTTCCATGTAAGTTCTACCATTAATTCATGTATTTAGGCCAAGGGACTCACTTCCAATCACAACTAGTTGAAATCCCCTTCAAATTCCATCCAAGAGCTCTCAAGGTTGCTTAAAAATGGTGGAAATGGACTTAAGCTCGCGGAACAAATGAGCTCTAAAACCCTCCTGATAACAGGGATTTTTGCATCTGCGGTCCCCACACTGCATCTGCGGCTACCGCTTCTGCGAATCCTCATTTAAAACCCACGACCGCTTCTGCAGTCCTCTACCGCATATATGGTCCTCACCTCTGCGGATAGTTGTCTGCTTCTGCAAAAATACCAAGCCCCACCTATCGCATCTGCGGCATCGCAGATGCGGCTCCGAGCCCGCACCTGTGGAAACAGCCCCTTTCCTCACAAACTCGCACGTGCGACCAACCATACGCATCTGCGGAACTGCATATGCGGCCCTTCTTCCGCAGATGCGGAAACACTAGATACCAGCAATCTTCTGAGTTTCACCAGGTCAAAAATCATCCCGATGGCCATCCGAAATCACCCCGAGGCCCCCGGGACCTCAACCAAAAGTGTCAACCCATCCTAAAACATCATTCAAACTTGCTCCAATCATCAAAACACCACAATTAACACCAAAATCATCAAATTTCATCGGATTCAAACCTAAGTTCATCTAAAACTTCTGAAACTTGCATTCGATCAAAAACCCAACCAAAACATCTATGAATGATCTGAAATTTTTCACACACATCCAAAATCACCTAACGAAGCTACATCAACTCTCGGAATTCCATTCCGACCCTTAGATCAAAATCTCACCTACCCACCAGAACTCGCCAAAATACTAACTTCGCCAATTCAAGCCTAATTCTACACTGGACCTCCAAAATCAATTCCGATAACACTCCTAAGTCACAAATCATCCCCCGAAGCTAACCGAATCATCGAAAATCACATTCGAACCCTCTAACTCAATAGTCAACATCCGGTTGGATTTTCCAAAACAAGCCTTCCTTTAAGACACTAAGTGTCTCATTTCCATCTAAAACCAATCCAATCTGACTCATTCACCCAAGATTCATATAATTAAACATAAGGAAGCAGAAAATGGGGGAAACGGGGCGGTAACTCACGTGACGATGGGCCAGGTCGTCACAGTAATCCATTACCTTTTGCAATCTACTAGTAATCATCTTAGAAATGATCTTATACAGAACATTACAACAAGATATGGGTCTATACTGCTTAATGGACTCTGGGTTCTTTAGTTTTGGAATAAGAGTGACAAGGGTGTTATTGAGTGGTTTATGCATTTCACTCTTTTTGAAAAACTCCAGTATAGCTGTTGTGATCTCATGTCCAATTATCTTCCAAGACTTCTTGAAAAAATAAGCATTCAACCCATCATCCCCTGGTGCTTTTGAATCTTCAATCCCCTGCAAAGCTTCATATACTTCCTCCCTTGTAAATTGTTTTGTTAGTTCTAGCTGGTGCTTCCTTGTAAATACAGGGCCTCCTTTCATAATAGTGAGGTTAATGGCAGGTAGTCTTCTAGTTGATTCACCCAATAGCCTCTTATAAAACCCAATGATTTCCTGTTCCACTCCATCTTTATTTGTTATCCAGTTTCCTCCCTCATCCTTTATCATTTCGATTTGATTTTGTGTTGCTCTCCCTTTCATGTTTGCAAAGAAGAATGATGTATTTGAATCACTTAGTTTGAGCCATTGTACCCTTGACTTTTGCTTTTAGATTCCTTCCTTTATCATACTCCATTTGTCCAGTTCTTTCCTAGCTTTCTTCTCTGCTTCAAACATGTCCCTACTCAGATTAGTCTGCCTCATTTGAGCTTGCACATTTGCCAATTCTTCTCTCTTTTGTTGCACTTTCTTTGTTATCCCTGTATATTCCTGCCTGTTTAAACTCTTAAGACCATATTTTACCTTCTTCAAATTCTGAATTATACCTTCCATCTTATTGCCCTTATATTTCCAACCATTCTGCACTATTTTTTCAAACTCATCATGTTCATCTAGGCAATTATAGAACTTGAACGGTCTCCTTCTGTTATCATTTTATTATTCTAATTCAATACTCAAAGGTGAGTGGTCTGAGAACTGAGGATCTAGAACTTGTACTTGCATTGGTGTCATTTTTAGCATCCATTTGGCATTCACTATCCCTCTATCTATTCTACTATATATATGGTTTTTGTCCATGTATACCCCCTTCCCACTGTGACTAATTCTGTCATTTGGCACTCTATCATAAATTCTCTGAAGTCCTTTATTTCATTCATATGTACTTCAGTACCATTCATTCGGTCCTCCATATCCTTGATGCATTGAAACCACCCATGATCAACCAAGGTATTGTCATTTGTTCTTCCAATTCTCTCAAATTGTTCCACAAATCACATATATTAGCTATTGTATGTAATCCATACACAGCTGTAAATGCAAATTGTACAGTGTCATTCCCATTTTTTACTATTCTATGTATGAATTGCTGATGAACCTTCAACTTCAACTGTGAAAATATGATCTTGTTAGAATCCCACATTATCCATATTCTACCTTTACCATTCACTGAGTTGTTTGCACACCACTTCCAACCAGCAACTATTTTTGTAATCGTATTATTAATCATCTCATCTTTAATTCTATGCTCTATTATTGCAACCATAGTTACTTTATTCACCTTTATAAACTCCTTCATCTCTTTTTGTTTATACACTTTGTTGAAACCCCTAACATTCCACGTGACTATCTTCATACTGTTATGATTGTTTGAGTTTCTTGTCCTGTATTCTCCTGCTCATCAACTTCATCTGCCCAGCTGTTTTGCTCCATCATTGAATCCCCTCCCAAAAGGGTAAATATATTTGTGATTGTTAAAGTACATTGTTGGTGGTTGCTCTGCTTGTTATGTGAACTTCTTCCACTTGCTTTATGCCATGTTTCCTCATCATTTTCCTCTTTATCAATCTGCTCTTGCTTCCCTTGATTTCCTTTCTCCTCCTCATTTTATTTATTTTGTTCCTTTGCTACCCATTGTACTATAGGCTTCATTATCTTAGCTTGTTGCATTTGTCCTCCCTTCTTTTGCATTATTCTTTGCTGCTTTTATTGTTAATACCCCTGAACTCTATCTTGTGCTTTCCCATGTCCATTCATATTACTACAATCATGTCCTAATACAACATTTTTGGCAGTAGGTTAGAACTCAGTCATATTCCACTTTCTATTCAAAATTCTTCCCCGATGGATCCTGTACCACAATATTCGTAGGAAGTTCTTTAGATATGTCCACCTCTATAAGCACCCTAGCATAAGAAATTCTAGCTACACTAGAGGTGCATTCATCAGCATAAATTGGACATCCTAAAGCACTTGCTATTCTACTTAATGTGATTTTCCCCCAACAATTCAACGGCAAATTTGGGAAACTCACACATAATGGTATATCCTTCAACACTTCATCATAGAAATTAAATTCAGCAGTCCATGATTTAAGTATAATAGGTTTATTACCTATTGTGTGTGGTCCCGTATAAAGGACTTCATTCTTATCCTCAATCATGTTGAACAAAACCACAAAATAGCCCTCATTGTGATAGTATACTCTAGGTTTAGCAGCAAAGTTCCAATTCGAGGATATGAATCTCTCTATTGTTTGTCCCAATTGATGGTGACGCTCCAATGACATACATCACCACTGCCTTTTTCCACTTCTAATTCTCCTCTTCCATTTCTTCCTACTGTAATTGGACCTTTTTGATCCCATCCAGAATCACAAGAGGGATGAAAATAAGATCCATTCCTCTTTCCGCCAGCCTATTCCCTGCAAACAATTTTGCCCATGGTTTCTCTAATTTCCCTTCAGTTTTCTCTCATTTTCCCTGCTCTTTCTGTTTTTCTGCTCCCTGCCTACTCGTACTAGCCCTCACCTTTGCTGATACTTGATCTGTGACCTCATTCCCAACAACTTCATCAACAGTATTCAATGTAACAGTGTTCAATGGAACAATACTTGTTGATCCAAACATCCCAATTGTTGTTGTAGGCGTCAAATTTGGAGAATTCCTATTGTTACTACTCAAATTTACTGGTGTTTTCGACTTTGTTGCTTAAAACCCTGCTGAATCTGCTTGCATCAACCTCGTCCCTTTATCGTTACTTAGGGTTTCCTTTGTAGCATTACTCTTTCCTTGACCATTGCTACTACTTCCTAAACCTACAAACTCCGCCAATTGCATCTTCGTCGTGTTTTTCTTTGGTCATCCTCGTCCCATTTCCGATCAGCGCATTTTAGCATTCACGCTTAAAATACGCCGAGAGAAGAAGAGAGACACTACAACATTTTAGGCCTACAACCATCCCTGAGAAGTGTGTCCTAAGATGCCAAGAAGTGTAGCATTTGGGCAAAGGCAACACTTTACGACTTTAGGTAATGCTTTTTGGGGGGTGGCCTAAAGTACCGTAACCTTTGACTATTGGCCACGCTTTGTAGGTGTTGCCTTAGAAGCCACGCTTTAAAAGTTTGGCCGACACAGTACAAAGGCCACACTTATATTTTCTCATATAGCCACACTTTTATGACATAAGGCTACACTTATGAAGCGTGATCTTTGTCACGTTAAAGGCTACGCTTACAAAGTGTGACTTCTGATTGACAATCCCTATGGCCAGCCTTTTTAAGCGTGGCGATTTTGTGTACACTACAAAATTATTTTTTAAATACTTATATTAGCCACAATTTTATAGTTAAAAAACCATATCTGTTTGCATCAAATTCTGTTCTCTCTCTCACACACACACATATATCTCAAGCATTAAATTAGATAATAAGTAATAGAATAAAAATAATTCAAATGCATATACTTAAAATAAATTTCAACAAAGAAACATACTTTGTATACTGTCTATAGTAATAAAGCACTGTTGGTTCAAGATTTCACTAGCAAAGACCTCTACAAAACCAAATGTATTCATATTTATAGAATCAATAAAAATAAACATCCCAATTGTTCAAAAGGTCTTCACCAAACATTAAGGGCAGTAATAAGACTGGTCTCAGGACTAGAAACCAGTGACTTAATGGAGTCTAAGTCCGTCAAAGGAACTCCATATAGCCTCTCCATTGTCAGAACATGCTTAGTACTACATTGAGGATAGACTTTTGGAGCAGTGGCTTGCTTAGTAAGTCCCATGGCTTCTAAATGCCTCCTGAATGACTCAACATTTGCAGCCTCCTTCTTGAAGTCAACTTTTTCTAGCATTGATTCTCGTATGTCTTTGACAAAAGCAACCTGTAATATAAAAGTTGCATGTTAGGAAACAAAAGCTTGACGCCATTACTTTGGGGCGGGATGGTGAGGAAGAGTGAGACAAATACAAAAGCAAAAATGTTATTTATACGGAAACATGCTCCGGTGTCCACATGTTCACAACAACTAGTCATCAAAATTGAAATAGAGCAGCAATAGATAACAATTAGAACCACAAAGAAGTATGATTCGAAAAATAGTAGTATGAAAGAAATAGATGCAACAGAACCATAGCTTCGACCTATTGGCAAAATCTATAGAACATTGCAATACTTCACCATTCACTTTAATAAATCAAATTGATTTGTGACCATCATATCCAATTGCATCACCCGTATTTTCCTACACATTCAAAATAAAATTAAAAATTAGGAAGAAACATATATATAGTATACACTGGTTAGAAAGCATGATTTTGTAAGTTAAGATTGAGGTAGTTTTGAAATTGGGAAATATAAATACCTTTTCAAGACTTGGGGCTTGAGTTGAGCCAGAAGAATGTGGTAGATTTTGGCCTCTCATAGCTCGTGCACTACTTGCATCAACTGGTGAAGGAATATTAGATCCAACACACCCTTTTATATCATGAAAATCTAGTCCAGGGTTATTTTTCACCATTTGACTAAAAAAACATCGCATTTCTTCTCTCATCATTTCCTTCATTTCTTCCTTCAGAGAAGTTATTTCATTGGCATGCTTTTGTTTAAGCTTGGTGATTTCTTCATCTTTTTTCATATAGCTTGTCGTCACCGATCTACCATAGCATCTAACCCGACCAGGTTGCTCCTTTCCAAAAACATCCCTAAATGCATCATCTGCTGTTTCTCCGAAACTTTGACGATTCTGAAGTTCAGACTGTCAAAAAAAATATTATTGCACATCACTTACAAGTAAACTGCACATACCATAATCTCAACCTAAAAAAAGGTAAAATCTGAAACAAACAAACTGAAGCTATTTGCAAAAGGTTTTTGCGTTTACACTGCAGCTTTTGAGTTATGAAAATTTAGGCTCTTACTTCCAAAAAAGGCACAGCAAAGACATAAATTTAGGCTAGATTGGAAGATATGAAAATTCAGCTCCTTTGAACCTTTCCAAAGGTCTTGTTTCTAGTTTAGTGTTGTGCTCTTATAATAGGAATAACATCCTAATAAACTGCCTATAACTAGCTGCCCTTGTTCACAATCTGTCTTCACAGAAGTCCAAGATTTAAGCTTTTTCTGTTCAGAGGTGACACTTAATATTTCTATAATGAAATGAATAAAATTATGTACATCTTCACTCTATAAACATGATCTTGCATTTTGTGCTTATTTCTCCATCCCATGGATTTGCCCTAAAATAATTCACCAGTAATACTCCTTTTGTTCCCTTTAGTTGTCATGTTTGATTTTCATGTACCCCTTAAGGAAACATTAATTAAAAGGATAATTTAACTAAATTACCATTATTTATTATTTGATCTCAATTTATTAAGAACTACGTTTGCTTTCATCGTATTAGTTTCTCCCCCACATTCATTAGAGTACAATTATCTAAGATAGGAAAGTATTTTGACATAACTATTTTTTAAAAACATGACAGCTAAATAGCAACAATTAGCACAACCATGACCTAGTTTAATTCACACCTTAAAAAACGGCAGCCCGGTGCACTAAGCTCCCGCTATGCGCGAGGTACGGGGAAGGGCCGGACCATAAGGTCTATTGTAAGCATTCTTACCCTGCATTTCTGCAAGAAGTTGTTTTTACGGCTCGAATACGTGACCTCCTGGTCACATCGCAACAACTTTACCCGTTACGCCAAGGCTCCTTCTAAACTAAAATTAATCACATTCTGGAAGTTCAGAAAGTTCCAGGTTATACAATTACAGTCAAAGTTTAAAACAATAAAATACAACCTTTAACCTCATTTCCAACATTATACATACATTTATACAACATTACTATCTTATTCACCCACTTCACAAAAATCAAAAGCAGCAATTTCTTAGTATCATCTACACATATTTGCAGAATCAAGATAGAAAAAAACAATAAAAGAAAACAAAAAAATCCAATGAATTTATTAAATACCCACATATTAAAAACCAGCAAGAACTTAAACAGAACAAGACCAAAGCTTTGTTTGTCCATTACGTAATATTACATTATTCAAGCAAACTGTATTTGTCCAAGTTAAAACACACACACAGAGAAACTCGAACATAATAACAAAGCTCGTCATTTTTATTTTATATACTCAACTACAGCCATATCTTCACTACAACAAAATTAAACTTGTAGAGACAATACAGACATCAAACAGCAAGAACAAGAAAATAGACTAGTCAATCTCTTTATAAATTAATAAGCAAAAAAAAGAATTTTAAAAAACCTTAAATCCAGCTTATTTGGCCAAACCCTCCACTTTTCATATCTTCCTAGCCTAATAGTATAAAAACACTCAAACTTAACAAGAAACTTTGTAGCTTAAAAAAAAATATGGAGAGAAAGAAACCAGCAAATACCAAACCTGAGCAACAGCAATCAATCACTAATGCTCAGAAATACCACAGAATTCAGGTGATACCCATAATTTCTAAGAAAATCAATAAACTCAAGAATCACATAAAAAGGACAGCCCTTTCCACAGTTTACATAGCCTTAACTCAAAAAGACAAAAATGTCATGCCTTTTTTTCCTTTTCTTAATATTTTCCTTGTTTGTATTTCAGTGATAAAAAACCCTTAATAGCAGAAGCAAGAAATACACAAAGAGTTCAAGCTCAAAAAAACAGAAGACGTGAGACGTACAAATTATATAAAAATCAACTGATCCCAGTAGCAGAGTAAAGATGGAGACTTAAGTCGTGAGCCACCAGAATGTGCAACTTTATACAGTAACTTTTTTATTCATTCAAAAAGAAGATTGACCCATCCATAAAACAAAAACACATGAACCACCAATTGGAGAATATGAGTCAAACTTGGTTTTGCCCGATTTCTAATTATTTCCAACCTATAATGCAGAACTTCACTGAAACGGGTAAGGATGATATGACAAGCACTTTATCCAAAAATTGAACCATAATTTCTAACTTGCTGTTTATCATTTTTGATTATTTGGTGACAATGAAATACAAGTAGTCAATCTCTTTATCATAACCAATGACTTGACATAAATAGAGTCTTCAAAGAATTTTCCAGTTGAAAACTAAGGAAAGCTATAATAGTTGATATTCTTTTTATATCCTATTTTCACTAAGTCATGGAACTTACAATTTGAAAGTTGTATCGATCCGAATGAGCTCAACTGCAAACTTTCCCTTCCTTGTTGAGTTAATTTCTCCAATCTGAACAAGAGATACATTAGTCAGCAGAAACTTCTTCATTTTTCATCACTGTAATCCCCAATAGGATGTAAGAAAATATTTATTATAAGTGTGAGCATGTGATTTTTGCTCTCACGATAATTACTCCCAAAAATTCAAAACAAAATAGTTTTGTGTTGTATTTGATTTTGTGGACTTCTGTGTTATCTCCCTTTAGCGTTAGCATTTGTCTGTGTGTGTTTATTTGTTAAATTGATTAAAAATACAAAAATACGCGTTGCAGGCATTTAGGAATTAATTGTGCATTTTAAGAATTAATTAACCATAAAGTGGTTAAAAAAAATTTACAAAAATGTGCATTTTCGTTCCTTGTCATTGTGTGATTTTATTTAAATGTGTAATTTGTGTTAATTATTTGAGTGTTAATTAATAGGTGTGTAATTTTATTTCTTTTGATTTGTTTAAAGTGTACTTTAATTTAATTGTGGTTAGTTAAGGAAGTTGAAAAAAGGTCTAAAAATGCAAATAAATCAGGCCCAAACCAACACCATGACCCAACCCGTGGAGACCTGGTCTCATAGACGTTAAAACGACGTAGTCTCCAGGCTTTTCATCTGGACCGTTGATCGAATCAAATCTAACGGTTCAGTTTCGCTCTCTCATTAAGCCAAACGACGCCGTTCAAGGGCGTTTAATCTGAGCCGTTCGCTCAGTCTAATCCAACGGTCACAAACACACCCCTGTACCCATCACCCGCTTGACCCGTTGCTCGTTCCGACCCGCCTCTTTCATTAAACCAAACGACCCCGTTATGTACCAAAACATCCCCGTTTCTTCCTCCACAATCCATCTGAGCCGTTGAGATCATTTGATCTAACGGCTCAGATCAATTGAATCAATTAAATATACCAAATCCCCTCCCCCCCAAACCCTTTGTTACCCCTTCAGTCCAAATGACCCCTCACCCCATCGTCTCTCTCTCTAAAGGTCAGAGACAAACCATCACCAAACCCTAGCGCCGCCCTTGCCTACCTCCGCCTTAAATCCGGCGGCCGGAGGTCCCACGACCACCAAACTAAGACCTTAAAGCCATTAGACCACCCCAATCCAAATCCCTTACCCGCTTTGCTCGAATCGAACTGGAGCTCCTCGAATCTTCAATCGAATATTCGAGAAAAAACCAACTTACACCAATCGGCCCCAAATTGACACCATACGATCTCCTAACCTTCCTCATAACCAAACCAAACTTGGTTTGGCTCGAATCCAACCAGAAAACTCCGAGCTCCAAAATGATCGTATGAACCCTAAAAATCCAAAGTTGGGTTTCCGGCTAGATTCGATAGGCGATTGAGGTCCAATGGACCTTAGTTTAGGTGTTCTCAGCTGAGAACACTCTGATTAAGGTCCGTTTGGCCCCAAAAAATCCAAGTCCGACTAGGTCCCTGGTCCACTTCGATTCCTGGTTCCTTTTGAGGTATTTCTTTTCTTTCCTATTGTATTTTAAGGCCTGTTTATGTGCTTAGCTTGAATATTTTGATTTTCTAATTTTGTCAACTATTCTGCTTCTTCTCCAACTGACCATTTATTGGGTCTAAATTGTTCCTATCTGTTTGTTCGTTAATCATAACGAATTGTGTGTTTAGTTTGTTTAAGGTCGTCTAAGAGTTAGTTCGCATTTTGATCCCCTATTCTGCCCTGAAAATATGAATCGCTGATTAACTGGCAATTATTTGTTATCAAATGCGTATGATCGAGTAGACGAATGTCGTCGATTAGTTGTATAGGTCTGTTGATTAGAACACTATAGCCATAATGCTTAGCACTGATTAAATCCACCAAATCACTACTGGATTGAAACCTTGACTGTGTGTGATTCCAAATTAGGTTTTGAATTGGTTATGGCTGTTAACCTTAGTTAGAAGTCTGAAACTAATAGTTAAGATGCACTACACGTGAAGTGGGCTAGTGGAACCTGCTGAACAGCAGGTGTTCCACAAGTTTATGCCCTCAGGGATTATTTAATAGTTAGAACCATACCAAACAGCTCCAAGTGGGAAAAACAGAGGCAACAAGATGGTTTAGTCAGTTTTAAACAATTAAAAATGGGAACAGCAGGGCATCCCATGACTCTTCTGCACTTCAGCAGTTTTTTTTAATAAGTAGAGTCATACTTAGACAATGGAAGGGGGAAAAAAACAGAGGGAATAAGGTGGGGGTTTCAGTTTAAAACAATTAAAAAAAGAGGGGACTGGAGGTTATAAAAGAAAGGAAATTTCAAGAATAGAGAGGGAGTTTTTTTTTTAGAGAGAGGAGACAGATTTTGAAGGGGAGATTCTGGTGAGAAAAGAGGCTGATATATACTCCAAGATATACAGCTTTAAGATCAGCCTTGAGGAGTCTTAACCATCAGCTTTAGTTTCTTTTAAGCCATCAGTTCTTAAGAGTTTCTCCTGGCTATCATCTATCATCTGGAAACTGCTGTTTGGTCTATTCTCAAGTTCTCTGTGGATTGATTGCTTTCCTGAGATTTCAATTTGTTCCCTGGGTCGTATACTACTGCTTCATAGTGGTCTTGATTTGTTCACTGGTTTTTATTGGGTAAATTGCTGAGTGTTGCTGGGTTTTCAATTAATTCTGAGCTGATCATTAAAAGTGTATTCTGGAGGAAATTGTTCTTGCTGATTGGTTTAAGTCCGGTCTACTGTTATTGTATTGTTGTGTTACTGTTCGCTGCTGACCTCCTCTACTTTTACTTATATTTCGATTACCAGGTATGTCACTAGACTCAAGTGACGTGGGATAATAAATCAGCATGTACGGAAGTTGATTGTTGGAGAACTGTTTGATTTGGCCTGGAATTTTCAGTTTATGAACTTTTTAAATAACTTTGTATGTGTAAAACTAGAATTTATTGGACTAAAACTGTTTTTGTAGTAATTGGACTGTTAAACTTCCAGATCTGAATTTTTTCATGTATCTTCAGTAAACGTAGCTGAACTCTTGTGATAGTTGCAGCTTAGCGTTGGAATATATAACTTCCTATATATTAAGTCTTAGCATGATAAATAGCGTTTAGTAATAGTTTCAAAATTCGTTCCTAAAAGTTGCGAGTTCCACATGTAAATAATACTAATGTGAATAGCATACTGAATTGTGAGTGAATGATGTTAATTCTTAGTATTGGCTCTTAAGACACTTGATTAGCATTAGTAGTTGTAAAACTGTCCGAATAATTCATCTTAGCAATTCGTTTATACCTTGTTAAATGAGACTAAGTAGCTATTGAGTTCCATTTAATGTGTTCATTTGGAATATCAGTTAACGGTAAGGTCTTGACAATTAAGGTCTAACGAATTAGCTAATGTTCGGTTATAAATCACGCCTGAAGAAATAAAAATAAAAATACGCTTGTTTGAATTCATATAGAAGACCCTTTAAAATAGTCGGGTTTATTCAAGATAGATTAATTGAAGTTTACACTAATTGGGTTACTGATTGTATGTTTACTGGCTCAAAATTAAAAGTGAAAGTGGGCCTTTGAATTTGTTCTGTGCCCAGGCAGTCCCGCCCTTTTAAAATGAAACATGAATTGCTTTGAAGTATCTGCTAAATATGTCTTGTTCTATTCATTCTGCTATTGGGCCTAATTGTGGGGAATTAACTTATAGACTTTTGGACATTTCAAACGTGTTAATTAAGTAGGATTTTTCTTTTATTGATAGAGACAAACTAAATAGAAAATCGTAGTCTACTTTAGATTTGCCTTTTAAATAATAAACGGGACGAGCCTCGCCAAATAAAATGCCAAGTTGTGGGGCCCTCATAAATGTATATATTAAAATTACTCAGATTTCGGAATGGGCCGTTTAGCAAAATTTCACGGCCTTACCTAAGTAATGACACGCTAGTCGCTTTAGGCGCACCTTTAATAATTTACTTTCTTAAACTTGGGTGTACATTTATGTTACCAAAATCCAAATCTCAACGAAGTCGAAATGTGTTAAAGGCCACAGGCGTACTGGTATGGTGTGGTCCGAAGTACATTTTCACGACGTTGCAATTCTTTGTTAAAATAAGAATAATAATAAAAGCGGTTAAAAATTAAAATTTGCACATAAGTTAAAGCAT
>MU686300.1:136567-153332 GCA_026770625.1 Nicotiana glauca | reverse complement strand
GAAATGGGCCGTTTAGCAAAATTTCACGGCCTTACCTAAAGTAATGACACGCTAGTCGCTTTAGGCGCACCTTTAATAATTTACTTTCTTAAACTTGGGTGTACATTTATGTGACCAAAATCCAAATCTCAACGAAGTCGAAATGTGTTAAAGGCCACAGGCGTACTGGTACGGTGTGGTCCGAAGTACATTTTCACGACGTTGCAATTCTTTGTTAAAATAAGAATAATAATAAAAGCGGTTAAAAATTAAAATTTGCACATAAGTTAAAGCATGTTATAAAATCGGATAAATAAGCCAAATATGACAGTTGAGCTACCGTGCTAGAACCACGGAACTCGGGAATGCCTAACACCTTCTCCTGGGTTAACAGAATTCTTTATCCGGATTTCTGGTACGCAGACTGTAATATAGAGTCAACCTTTTCCTCGATTCGGGATTCAACCGGTGACTTGGGATACCATAAATCTCCCAAGTGGCGACTCTGAATTAAATAAATAAGTCCCGTTTCGATTGTCCTTTAATTGGAAAAACTCCCTTTACCATGCCTTTCACGGGGTGCGGTAGCGCCAAAAGGAGGTGTGACAATAAGTCCTAAAACGAGCTAGCACTGGTTGACTGCATAATTTGGTTTTTACCGACAAGCAATTCAACACCACAAATCTCCATACCTCCAAAATCACTGAACAATATATAATTATCAGTATTGACAACAACAACAACCCAATAATAATCCCACTATAATCATCAGTATTGAATTTTGATAAATCTTTTATTCGTACTAACAATATCCTAAAACCAAACAAAGCAGAAAAAGGAGACATGTCTTCAAACAAGCTTAGTATTTAGCCAAATTTCCAACTCAGACATCACACAACTACAGAACCGAGTCCAGCAGTCATGGAACTTACAATTTGAAAGTTGTATCATTCGGAAGAATTCAGATCTAATATGCATATATGGCAATAAATCTACATGAAATAAATTTAATGTTACCTTTTGAAAAAATCGCAGAGAGAAGAGAATAACCCTAAAACTTGAGAGTGGAATCGATCGATATGCGTCTGTAAGGTGTAGAAATTTCAGATTTTGTTAAAAGTTATGAGAAGGTAAAGAAACCGTAAACTGGAGATCCTACATAGGAGGGAACTTTTTTTTCCTTTTTGGAGCCGGAGGGAAATAATTTACTAAAAGCGAGCAATATATGGAGGGAATACTTTTTTTGCTGAAAATTTTGTGGACAACTTTAGAGTGCACTTATAAAGTGTTGCTTTTAATATTACACAAATAGCACGCTTGAAAGAGTAGCCATAAATATAAATAAGTATTGCTAATTATTTTAAAATTTGGCTACATATGTAAAGTGTAGTTTATACTTCCTAAGGGCACACTCTACGAGCGTTGTTAAATCTTTCGTAGCCAAAACCCATAAACATAGGCTACCCTTACAAAGCGTGCTCAAAGATAGTTTTGGCCACGTTTTCCAAGCGTGGGATAAAATCGGTGTAGCCTTAGGACAAATTTGTTGTAGTGAGAATATTGTCGATTTAATTCCTAGTGGAATACACGCCAAGAGGTTGTTTAATCGGCTTCACTGCCAGGCAATTTTAATATCATAACACCTACCAAAGGTGATCACACAACAACTAGCTAGTTTTTTCTCATTTGAATCAGAGATTCAATATCATCACTGTATCTTTCTAATACAGTGAAAAATTCACATACAAAATATTAACTTATAGTATTTCTCAAATAAAGCATAAAATCATCTCAAATGAAATAAAATTTGACTTTTGTATAAGTGTTTTTTGAAACATCTTTCAACACATAAGAATTTAGTTTTCTTTTTGGTATCTTCTATACTATAATACCAAAGTAAATGTTTTAAATATAGAAGCAATTTTAACTTGTATAGAAATATCACAAATCAGTAGGAGACGAGTCATAATTCAATAATTTCTTCACCCAAATGACTAAGAGATCCGAAGCAACATAACTTTTCAAAGCAAGAAATACAACATAATTTTTTTTTTAATCTTCCAATACAATTTTTTGTCACAAAAGATCTCAATTTTGTAAGACTTTATTATGACATTAATAAATAATTTTTAGCACCTTTTTCTTTCTTAGGATCAGGCTATATAATTGTCGATACCACGATCCCCCACATTTTCGAAAATTTTCAAGTTAAGGACTTAACCTTTTCACAACCCATAAAGAGTTCTACATTACAAATAACAAGCTAATAATATAGCTTCACCCAATAATTATCATATAGTCTATGCAACTCATTAATTAATTTAAAAATCACATCTTGTTAACATATGCCATATTTGTTAGGCAATAAGAACTCACAAGATTATGAACATCTACCCATACTATATCATCATCAACAAATCTTTTAAAAAATAACATCTTTATTAAAAAAAAAAAAAGGGTAATGTTTTTAAAGAAGTGGGATATATCCAGTTGATATGACAATTATAAGATGAGAAACATAAGCAAGACATATGATTTTTCTTCTTTATATTTGTCTATTATAAGACAACTTAATATCATTTCCACTAGATCAACTTAACATTAAAAAAAAACTCACAATTTTAAAGACTAATGGAAACAAAAGTACAACATGAGGTTTTCTATCATTTAAAAAAAAAAAATTCACAGAAACTTAAGAGAGTCACTTTTTTTCCGATCTTATGTGTACCAACTTGATGCAAAGTTCTGCCTATTATATTCTCACGAGAATCAGCAGGAAAGAATAAAAACTAAGGAGGTATTAAACCAATTATGCGTAACTGGTATACGTAAATATTATTTCATAGACAAACACATTAAGTGTAGAAGAAGTCGCCGTCTTTTAATCTATAGTACCATCTTTAGCATCTCCTAGAATGCTTAGAGTAATACTTCGTAGCTCACAAAAATAATTTGAACAGAGAGTGATATTTTCCATGAGACCATTGTGCAAACTTGAATTGTAGGTTTCATTTTCAGAATTAGAACAATAACTTGGATAACGTCAAATTTATACTCCAAAATAAAAGAGTACGAAAAATATCCTTAAGATTGTTAGAAAATTTGGTAGATACTGGATTATGGAGAATAAAGTTTTAGTTTGAGGCGTGTCAAAGATACTGTCCTTAAGGATATTTCGTCCACACCGTAATAAATAAAATTAGGCGTATTCCCCAGGATTCAGCAAGCACTTCTAGTATAACTAGAAGCAGAAACAACAAAGATTAATCAAAGATAACCCAGCATAATAAAAAGAAATTGAGAAGAAAAGTATTTCCTTTTTTCACTCTTTCACACACTTTCTTATAATGAACACAATATACATATATATAGTCCAAAAAAATTGACATCAGATTGCTACCATTGTAAAAGCCAAAAACGTTAGACAATAAAAGGCCATTTAAGGATTTGAAAGAAAACGTTGGCCACTAAGGCTATTAAAGAAACATTTTAATTTTCAGTAACAAAATTATTATTATATTTAAAAATACATTCAAATTTATTAGTATAATAAATATCCATTAACATAATATTAAAAGAATAAATTTAAACATCTATTTGAATATTTTTTTTGAGTTATTAAAATCATTTTTCTAACAAATAGTTGTGAAATTGGATAGAGTAGAGGTAAAATAGCTTGTTTGAAGAAATTCTTGAGTAGATAATACTTTAATAGTATTAAAACCTTATTTTAAATGATAATTATTTATATCTATTTAGTCTAATTAAGTGAATGTCAACGAAAAAAAATAAATGTACTTAATGAACAAAATTTAAATATTGAGGTTCAAACTAAAAAACTAACATAATCAATGACGAAAATTTAAATGATGAAGATTCATATTTTCATTAAGTGCAAACAAAGTCACAATCAATCTTAACGAATTGATGAATTTTTTTCCACTTTTTACACNAAATAAATACCCTCGCGTCGCACCCTACCACCCCTTGAAACCAGCGACCACCAATAACACATAAGCACACACGGACAAAAATAGTGAAGAGAAGAACAAAATTTGGAGAGGCCTTTAGGTCAAAATCTGAAAGGAAACGAAAACCAATGGAGTTCGACTGAGCTGATTGGAGTTCCTCCCCGGGTTTGCTGTTGCAGTTTCAAGTCAAAATTCTGGTTCGATTTTTTACTCAACTAAGAAGCTTCCATAGTGGTAGGTCTAGTATTTGCAATAACCATTTAAATTAAAGGGCACTAGTTAAGTGAAAAATTAAAAATAGAAAAGGGAGATTTATAATGGATTTTGCACTAATTGAGTGCCTATAAAAAAAAGGAGGAGAACAAAAAAAAAAAAAAAAAAGGGAGAGTGATCTGGGATTTTGAGAGGAGGAGACAGAAAGAATA
The DNA here is from genome assembly GCA_026770625.1 of Nicotiana glauca. Lineage (NCBI taxonomy): Eukaryota > Viridiplantae > Streptophyta > Magnoliopsida > Solanales > Solanaceae > Nicotiana > Nicotiana glauca. The sequence goes on along the minus strand of MU686300.1, from coordinate 148,957 downwards.
AAAAAAGGGCCAGGAGAGACGGGGTATACAATTGATATACATTCCGTATACATAGGATATACAGGGACAGTGAGGGACGAAAAACCAAAAAAAAAAAAACTGAGGGACAGATCTGGGAACAGGGGCTGGAAATCATAAAAAAAAAAAATAGAGCTATATTCTTTCTCACTATTTTCAGCTATCTTCTTCCTTTCCCAAGCACCAAAATACAAAGTTTCAACACCATGTAAATCCTTCATAGCCTATTGCATCCATCGATGAAAGGAACTCCATTGCTTCACCATTAAACCATCACAAATCAGCCCCAAAAATCGAGGCTTTCGATTGCTGGTCCGGTCAACAGTAACTCATCCCACTTGTGTAAAGGTTCACTTTGAGGTAATTTTTTTTCCTTTGATATAATTCTATATCTACGTTTGCATGCTTCTGTTATTTTTGAAATTTATGTAATTATGGTATGTTCTCTTACAATTTGTTTATCCAATTGGTGAGCTTCCTTATTGTTTTAGCTATCAAACAACTTACTCACGTAATCATCTCGTTTTATCTCAAATTTACATGTTAAAAATATTAGTAGTATGGTTCATAATTTGTGTAAGTTACTTTAGGTTTGTGATAATGATTTATATTAATTAATTTCAATTTCATTGGCCGTGATTTGTACAATAACATGTTGGGAAATGAATTTGGAAACAAAACGAATTTAGGTCTTCAAGTTAGGTAGCGAATTCGAATTAAGAGGTTTCACCCTCTTATTTGTATTCAGACTTGAATTTGAGGCTCAAATTTTGTAATATTAATTAATTAGGCCCTTTAGAGACAAATTAAATGGAAAATAATAGATTGCTTTAGTTTGGCCTTTACATAATAAAATGAGATGAACCTCGCTAAACAAAACGCATAAATTGCGGGGGCCTCTTTAGATGTCTATACTAAAATACTTAGAATTCGGGACGTGCCGTTTAGTGAATTTCACTGCTTTCTCCAAAAAATAATAACGCGCTAGCATCTTTAGGCGCGCCTTTTAATAATTCACTTTCTTAAATTCGGGTGCACATTTATGTGACTCAAATCCAAATCTCGACGAAGTCGAAATATGTCAATATCCACGGGTACATTGATGTGACGTGGTTCGAGATGTGTTTTCACGACGTTGTAATTCTCATTAAAAAATAATAATGCGGTAAATAATTTTTAAAATTGCACTATAGGATAACATGTATTAAAATCAGATATTAAGCCATTTATAACAGTTTAAGCGACCGTGCTAGAACTACGGGATCCGGGGGTGCCTAACACCTTCCCTCGGGTCAACAGAATTCCTTACTTAGAATTTCTGGTTCGCAGACTTCATTTGGAAAGTCGAAAATTTCCTCAATTTGGGATTCAAGATAAATCGGTGACTTGGGACACCAATAGCTAAACCTTTCCCAAGTGGCGACTCTGAAGATAAATAAATAATCCCATTTCGAATAATGTCACTTTAAATGGAAAAACTCCTTTGTACACTATCCCTCGGGTTAGGTGTGCGTAAAAAGGAGGTGTGACAGATATGGCGACTTTGCTGGGGAAACAAACCCATAATTCCGGTTTAGGGTTTAATAATTCGAGCTTAGAATAATTGTTATGTTCGGCTTTATCTGATTTTCCTATATGTTTTCCTGCTAAATGTGCTAAATATTTTATCGCTTTGATATTATTTGGACTGTATATATAAACTGTGCCGAAACCCTTCTCTTCTCACCTCCGTGGATGTGCTTACTGGTGGAGACTCCCTATTCTGTTAGTGTCTTACCTTGAAATAAGAAAGAGGTCGGATAAGTCACAAAGTCGGATGATCCTGCGGGTCCCCGGTACGTAGCCCCCTCCTTGACTCGAGTTGTCCGCTCGGGTACACGGTCTAGAACACATGCCTAGGTTTTTGAACCTAGAATAAGTCGACTTCATGCCGGATCTCTAATAGGAACGCTTATTTGCATCATGTTGCATTTGACTTAGGGGACTCAACACAGGGGTTGGGTCTGTCTAGGACAGGTAACCTGAAATAAAAAAGACCATCCTGCTGCATCCTGTTTGTCTTACGCATTTATTTGCTTCAGACTTGCATGCTGACCGGCTTTTAAATATTAAAAAAAAATAGCAGTGTAGAGCATTAATAGCATACCAGTGCTCAAATACTGACGGAACTCTGCCAAAATTTAAAGAAAATCGAAAAAAAAAGAGAAAAAATATTTTATCATTTTTTAAAACAAAATAGCAAAAAAAAAAAGAATCTTCATTTTATTCTTCTTGTTTTCAAATTATTTGGTCGGAAAATACGTTGTTGAAAAGAGAAAGGAAAAAGCTTGTTTTCAAAAATAGTTCGTCTTATTTGACCGAACTACGCAGGTCTGATTCTCACCGGATGTGAGATACGTAGGTAAACCTCATCGGTTCCGACCCCAATTTTCAAAAAATCCAAAAAAAAATATTTTCCTTTACTTCCTTCTTTAAAAATCTTTCCTTAGAAAATTTAAAAAAAAGTAGTTTTTAAACTCAATAAATAATAAATAAATAAATGGTTTCTTTCTTTCTAATGTCTTTCATAAGAAAAAAGAAAAATCAATAAAAATCAAAATCTAAAATACGGGTCTCCTTCATTTTGAAGTATATTTTCAAAAAAAAAAAAAAATCAAAAACAAAAATCCAAAAGTACTCTTTTCTTTTTTTTTTTTAGAAATCTTTCTTTGTAAATGTCCATAAAATTTTTGAAAAATTAAAGTCCAAAAATATTCTCGCTTTTCTTTAGAAGTATTTTTTGAAAATAAATAAAAGCTTAGAAATTCAAAATATTTTCTTAAAAAAGTCCCTCTTTCGAAAATTAAGAGGTTACATCCAAAATCAAAAAATATTTCCTTTCTTATTTAGACAAAGAGAAAATAAATGAAAATTCAAACAAAAAAAAATTTCTTTTTACTTCTAAAATTCCCAAAGTTCCAATGAAAACAAAAGAAATTTTTAAGAAGTCTTTCTTTCAAAAAATAAAAATTAAAATCAAAAATCCAAAACAAAAATATTTCCTTCTTTTAAAAGCATTTCTTTCGAATTTAAAAAAAAAAAAAAGAGTTAGCTTATTTACTCCATTCTCTATCTTCCCGAACTACGCAAGATCTGATTCATGCGGGGGTCATGATACGTAGGCAATCCCCATCGGATTCGATCATAGCCATAGAATTAATTGAGTGAAAAAAAAAAGTGAAAAAATGAATAAAAAAAAGAGCGACAGAAACAAACCAAAAAAAAAAAGAGTGCAAAAATAAAAGAGCGGCAGAAACAAAAAGAAATCAGAAGTGAAAAAAAAGCAAAACAAAAAGTGAAAAAAATTTATTGAAAAAAATAAAATAAAATAAAAGGAAAGAGGTACATACTGAAAGGGCTTATGGTCGGAATGATTTGTGAAGCTGAGGAATGTGATGTGGCACTGAAGGCTATTGCAGCAATTACCGAGACAGAAGGAAAGCCACAAAATGATCGCCAAGCACGAAAGTTCCTCATCAGACGGGAGTCTCGGTAGCCAGTCTTGCTATCCTTTCTGCATCCGGATTATCTTAGGGTGTGATCCAGATGTTTTACTTTATTGTCTTACTTTCTGATGTAAACCCTTCTATCTTCAAAAAATTTCAAAAAAATCAAAAATCAAGAAAAAACAAAAAAAAAATTAATATTTCATTGTCCAGGAATGTCTCTTCTCTAATCTTGTTATTTTTCTTTCTTATTCTCTTTTCAGTTCTGTTAAATGCAGATTTCAATAACATGACATGCTTGCGGACTTCATGCCCGGATCCTGAAAGCTGTCAGACCTCGAAATAATGAATCAAGGATTAGATCGCAATGAAGATACGTTTAAGAAAATAAAACAAAGAGTTGGAAAAGCTGAAAGAAAATGGGGTCCAGATTGGAAAGGTACATACATTGCAACAAGAGTACTTCCAAAAGAGTGCGTTGTACTTGGGACACATCGAAGGAAATGTCCTTGAAATAACTGTCAATGCAAATGCAGTCAAAAGGTACTATGTTGGATCCTCCATATAGTTCTAATATATTTCGGTTGAGATGACGAAGACTTTCATTCTCGCTACCCAAACACTATCAATCATTTGCAAACTCATTTGAGCCGATTAATCTTCTTTGATTATCCTCTTTGGAACCTGAATGAAAAATAAAATGAAGAAAAAAAAGAAATTGAAACGAAAAAGAAGAAAGAAATTGAAAAAAAAAAGAGAGGAAAAAAGGAAAAGAAAGAGAAAACAAAGCCCAAAAAAAAGAAGAAGAAGAAGAGAAAAACAAAACAAAACGAAAAAACAAAAGAAAAAAAATAGAAAAAAACAAAAGAAAACCAAAAACAAAGTTTGCCTGAACTACGTTAGACTTGATTCCGAAAGGAAACGTAGGCAGCCTCTCTCTGGGGTTCAGTCACACCAAAATAAAAATCCAAAGTCCCTCAAAATTGAAACTGGGCAAAAAGTTATAATGGTTCGGCAATAATCCCGCCCAAAAGGTTCCAAAGTTGTAATTCAATCCAAATTCTTTTCACCCCAAACCTTGTTCAAGTCCTTCTGATCAATCGGCAAAGAGGTTCAAAATGGGATGGTGGAGTTATTTGGATCTGATACAATAAAATGAGAGGAATAAAATGAGAGAGTCTTATTGGTGAAAACCCACTCGGGCACCATAAGGCGACGGTAAGCAGAGAAAATCAAAATGAGAGAGTCTTGTTAGTGAAAACCCACACGGGCACTATAAGGCGATGGTGAGAAGAGAAATGAGAGAGGTCAGCTAGTAAAAACCTGCAAAGGGCCTCACTGATCGAAAAGAAGATCCTCACAGCCATCAGCATCGACAAAATCCAGGCAAGGTTTATCGAATTTTGAAGCAAAAGTTGTGATGAATTTCTGAGAGTCGGACGGTTTACACAGATCAGGCATCTNTTATGTGACTCAAATTCAAATCTCGACGAAGTCGAAATATGTCAATATCCACGGGTACATTGATGTGACGTGGTTCGAGATGTGTTTTCACGACGTCGCAATTCTCATTAAAAAATAATAATAAAGCGGTAAATAATTTTTAAAATTGCACTATAGGATAACATGTATTAAAATCAGATATTAAGCCATTTATAACAGTTTAAGCGACCGTGCTAGAACCACAGGATCCGTGGGTGCCTAACACCTTCACCCGGATCAACAGAATTCCTTACTTAGAATTTCTGGTTCGCAGATTTCATTTGGAAAGTCGNACGAGCTAATGTGCAAAAAGGCACCCATTCTCGTCAGGGGCATCAAGTCGACCCCGACTAGCCATGGCGGCCGATGCTTCGAAATCAAAACTCTTGGAAAGAGAAAATCAAATCGAAGTGAAAAAGGTTGAGTCCCACGTGGCTAACTGTCTCGGCAAAGAGTTTAAAAGTCAAGGTACCCCAATGCTCTAAATTTGAAGTTGGAAGAAAGAAGCAAGAAATAAAAGGCCTACGAAGGCGAAACAAAGTTGGAAAAGGTTAAGTCCCACGCGACTAGCCGTTGCAGCAAAATTTGAGGAGCCAAAAGTTACCCAATGCTTCGAAAAAAAAAAGAATAAAAAAGGGAAGTCAAAAAGGAAAGGCAAGTCAAAAAGGTTGAGTTCCACCAACACCATCATGGCAAAATCTGGAAAAAAAAAACTGAGGTTCTCAGGGCCTGATAAGAAATTGGTCCCCAGCAAACAAGCAGTTGCAATTAAGATCTTCATCAAAGAAGATGGACCGAGATCAAATGATCAAAAACAATCAAGGCCACAAAACCAACCACCGTTTCAAACTAACAATTGTTCTTTGTTTGAAAAATTGAAACAGGTGCAATCCAAGCAATCGTGCAAGAAGCAGGTGCAACCAAAAAGGAAAAGAAATGCGCAAGTGCTAGAAACAGCTTTGCGGCAAGGAATCAACCCAAAAGGAAAGTTTTCTCCAAATTCTTTCCTGCATTTTTACTTTAAAAAAATGAAATGAAAAAAAAGAGAAGAAAATAAAAAAGAGTTAGTTTAGAATCCCCAATCTTTTACTTTTGTTTGCCAACATTAGGACTCAAATCCCTGAGTTGTGCCTTTTTAGACATAGGGCATCATTCCCTAGTCGCCTTTAGCCGACATTAGGGCTCCAATTCCTGAGTTGAGCGTTTTACCCTTAGCCAACATTAGGGCTCCAATCTCTGAGTTGAGCGTTTTTCCTTAGCCAACATTAGGGCTCCAATCCCTGAGTTGAGCGGTTTTCCTTAGCCAACATTAGGGCTCCAATCTCTAATGTTAGCTAAAGGGAAAAACGCTCAACTCAGAGATTGGAGCCCTGATGTTGGCTAAGGGTAAAACGCTCAACTCAGGAATTGGAGCCCTAATCCCTGAGTTGAGCGTTTTTCCCGTTAGCTAACATTAGAGCTCCAATCCCTGAGTTGAGTGGTTTTTCCTTCGCCAACATTAGGGCTCCAATCCCTGAGTTGAGCGGTTTTCCTTAGCCAACATTAGGGCTCCAATCCCTGAGTTGAGCGATTTTCCTTTAGCCAATATTAGGGCTCCAATCCCTGAGTTGAGCGTTTTTCCCTTTAGCTAACATTAGAGCTCCAATCCCTGAGTTGAGCGTTTTACACTTAGCCAACATTAAGGCTCCAATGCCTGAGTTGAGCGTTTTTCCTTAGCCAACATTAGGGCTCCAATCCCTGATTTGAGCAGTTTTCCTTAGCCAACATCCGGGCTCCAATCCATGAGTTGATCGTTTTACCATTAGCCAACATTAGGGCTCCAATCCCTGAGTTGAGCGATTTCCCTTTAGCCAACATTAGGGCTCCAATCCCTGAGTTGAGCGTTTTTCCCTTTAGCTAACATTAGGGCTCCAATCCCTGAGTTGAGAGTTTTACCCTTAGCCAGTNGAAACCGGTGACTTGGGACACCAATAGCTAAACCTTTCCCAAGTGGCGACTCTGAAGATAAATAAATAATCCCATTTCGAATAATGTCACTTTAAATGAAAAAACTCCTTTGTACACTATCCCTCGGGGCAGGTGTGCGTAAAAAGGAGGTGTGACACATATCTTTTACCCTAGTTAAATATTCAAAAATTTTAAATTGTAGTTTAAAAATTAAATGTGACCCGCTACATTATCTTTTCTAAAGTTTATTTTTTATTAAATAAAAAACAATATCACCCATTCTTTCAATAAATAGAAAATAGTTTAAAATGCCCCTAAACTATTTGAAAAAGTTTAAAAATATCATTCATCCACCTATTGGGCTAAAAATACTCCTCCATCCACTTTTTTAGTTCACTTATACCCTTTGACCGTTAGATCAATGCTAAATTAAAAATAAAAGCTTAAAAAAATATTTAGCAAAATACTTTCATTTTTTAAAACTAATGCACCAATAGTGCACTAATTTAGTAAAGTCTTCTTATTTGTTTTTTCTAGTTTTTACAAAAACCAATTCAGTTTTTATAAAAAAAATATTTTTTTCAGTTTTTTAAAGCATTTTTGTAAAAACTGAAAAATTGTAAAAATAGATTCTTGTTTTCGAAACATATTTTTTTTCTTTTTTTTTTTCAAATTTTTAAAACATTTCGTTTTATTTTTGTTTTCCAGTTTTTTTTTATACGAAAAAATATTTTTCTTTTTTTAAGAAAACTGATTTTTTTTTGAAAAACGAAATATTGTTAAAAACATTTTTTTCTAGTTTTTAGAAAAAAAATGCTTTAAAAAAATGAAAGAAAATGTTTTTTTTTTGTAAAAACTGAATTGTTTTTTGTAAAACCCGAAAAAAAAGAAGACTTTACTAAATTAGTGGACTACTAGTGCATTAGTTTAAAAAAAATAAGTATTTTGTGAAATATTTTTTTTTAAGCATTATAAAATGAATAATAATTATTTTTAATTTAATGTTGACCTAACAGTCAAAAGGTATAAGTGAATCAAAAAGGTGAATGAAGAGATATTTTGAGCCCAATAGATGAATAGATGAATGAAGGGTATTTTCAAACATTTTCCAATAATTTAAAAATATTTTGAACCTTTTTCAGTTCAATAAATATGGAACAGCAAGTGGATAGTTTCATTTCAAAGGAATAATATAAAAAATGGACTCCAACTTGAAGCAATTTCCTTTTTAATTCGGCCAAACACATGACAAGAGATCTCAATCGTTAATATTCCTTGAAAATTACATAATTATTGTATTCTCTTACATCCAATAAGAAAACCACACGTGGTCCTCAATGACCACCTAAGTTTTGGCAGACCTCGGAAACTGAAATATTTCTTAATTTAATCCAATTCTTTAATACAAAATATCCTAAAGTGGATCAATAATAATCATCTCTGTAGTTGATACGTCAAAAGAGATGAGCCAATAATTGATCTATCTGTTCCTGTATATATTTCTGGGAGTTCCTGCACCTTCACACCACAATTGGAGAACTCCAAAGAAAAGCCAAATATGGCGATGAATAACATGTCCTTAGCCACTCTCTTGCTTTTGATTGGTGCATCCATCCTTATTTTACAGGTTCGATTCTTGATTCTTCATATTTTGTGCTTTTGGTAGCTTTAGATGAATAGATGGATTAAGTGATTGTAGCAGATCAAAGCCCAATCTATTGTTATTGTTTTGACTTATTGGGCTTTCTTCCTTTTAAAGCTTTTGAGTTGAGCTTAATCTTGGTAATCATGATGATAATTAGTNGGGCTCCAATCCCTGAGTTGAGCGTTTTTCCCTCTAGCCAACATTAGGGCTCCAATCCCTGAGTTGAGCGGTTTTCCCTAGCCAACATTAAGGCTCCAATCCCTGAGTTGAGCGATTTTCCTTAGCCAACATTAGGGCTCCAATTCCTGAGTTGAGCGATTTTCCTTTAGCCAACATTAGGGCTCCAATCCCTAAGTTGGGCGTTTTACCTTTAGCCAACATTAGAGCTCCAATCCCTGAGTTGAGCATTTTCCCTTTAGCCAACATTAGGGCTCCAATCCCTGAGTTGAGTACTTGTTCCTTTAGCCAACATTAGGGCTCCAATCCCTGAGTTGAGCACTTTTTCTTTAGCTGACATTAGGGCTCCAATCCCTGAGTTGAGCGTTTTCCTTAGCCAATATTAGGGTTCCAATCCCTGAGTTGAGCGTTTTCCTTAGCCAATATTAGGGCTCCAATCCCTGAATTGAGCATTTTTTCTTAGCCGGCATTAGGGCTCCAATCCCTGAGTTGAGCGACTTTCCTAGCCAACATTAGGGTTCCAATCCCTGAGTTGAGCACTTTTTCCTTTAGCCAACATTAGGGCTCCAATTCCTGAGTTGAGCGTTTTCCTTAGCCAATATTAGAGCTCCAATCCCTGAATTGAGCGTTTTTTTTCTTAGCCAACATTAGGGCTCCAATCCCTAAGTTGAGCGACTTTCTTAGCCAATATTAGGGCTCCAATCCCTGAGTTGAGCGTTTTTCTTTAGCCAACATTAGGGCTCCAATCCCTGAGTTGAGCGATTTTTCCCTTTAGCCAACATTAGGGCTCTAATCCCTGAGTTGAGCGTTTTTCCCTTGGCCAACATTAGGGCTCCAATCCCTGAGTTGAGCGTTTTACCTTTTGCCAATATTAGGCCTCCAATCCCTAAGTTGCGCCTTTTAGACATAGGGTCTCCAATCCCCTCATTTGTTCCATCATAGATAAATACAATTCTTGAAAAAAAAAAGAGAAGAAAAAAGAGAAAATGAGTTCAGATTTTTATTGCAAATAACTCACGAAATTTTCCTAGTGAAAACTGGGGCAGAAAAATTTCGTTTGTTTGTTTGTTTTGGTGTCTGAGCAGGTTTGACCTCGAGGCACAGGATTAGAGATGATCAAAAGAATGAGTCTCAATCCTAAATAAAGAAGAGAAGAAAAAGAACAAAAAGAAGTGAACTCAAAGTGCTGAAGTGGAGAAGGACGCGGACTGCTCAAGATATGATTGAAGTCACAAGCTTCGCATGTCCTGCCTTGATCCAATGCTAAAGAAAAGAACCAACACCTACAGCTAACGAGCATCAAGATTCAGATCGGAGTTGCAGCAAGACCTAGCCAAGACTCAAGATCAAGCTTCAGAAGACTCATGGATAGGAATCTTGTAACTCGTAGTTGATAGGTTTAGCTAGTATTTTTTATCTTTTTTATTTCTGATGTAATAACGGGACCACGGACCGGAACCTCGACGGTACCTCACTCGGCTCTCAACCTCTGTGCTCCATCACCTTATTCATTCTTGAACTATACGTGACCTGATTCCCTTATAACCCGGGTTATGTAGGCTGTCCAAAACCAGGACTCGGTTGCGTCTTTCCTTTTTATTTTCTTCTTCTTTTGAATAACAATATGGTCAAAAATTAGTCACATGGTTCACTTTATCTTTGCCTGAAAACTTTTCGTGTTTCCGAGCAAAGATGGGCAGCTGTTAACACCTAATTTTTGACCATATTTGAATTTTTTCCCACTTTTTACACTAATTTCCCACTCCCCCCAATTTATCCACTTGTCTACCACTCACAACCCTCACCCCCCATAAAATCACACACATCAAATGTTAGAGGGAGGCCGGAGAGAGCTATATACACTCTATCTACACTCGATATACACTCTATATACAGCAGCCGTAATACACAAAATAAACACCCCCGCGTCGCACCCTACCACCCCCTGAAACCAGCGACCACCAATAACACATAAGCACACACGGACAAAAATAGTGAAGAGAAGAACAAATTTTGGAGAGGCCTTTAGGTCAAAATCTGAAAGGAAACGGAAACCAATGGAGTTCGACTGAGCTGATTGGAGTTCCTCCCCGGGTTTGCTGTTGCAGTTTCAAGTCAAAATTCCGGTTCGATTTTTCACTCAACTAAGAAGCTTCCATAGTGGTATGTCTAGTATTTGCACTAACCATTTAAATTAAAGGGCACTAGTTAAGTGAAAAATTAAAAATAGAAAAGGGAGATTTATAATGAATTTTGCACTAATTGAGTGCCTATAAAAAAAAAAGGAGGAGAACAAAAACAAAAAATGGGGGAGATTGATCTGGAGAAATAAGAGAGTGATCTGGGATTTTGAGAGGAGGAGACAGAAAGAATAAAAAAAGGGCCAGGAGAGACGGGGTATACACTTGATATACATTCCGTATACATAGGATATACAGGGACAGTGAGGGACGAAAAACAAAAAAAAAAACGAGGGACAGATCTGGGAACGGGGGCTGGAAATCATACCAAAAAAAAAACAGAGCTATATTCTTCCTCACTATTTTCAGCTATCTTCTTCCTTTCCCAAGCACCAAAATACAAAGTTTCAACACCATGTAAATCCTTCATAGCCTATTGCATCCATCGATGAAAGGAACTCCATTGCTTCACCATTAAACCATCACAAATCAGCCCCAAAAATTGAGGTTTCCGATTGCTGGTCCGGTCAACAGTAACTCATCCCACTTGTGTAAAGGTTCACTTTGAGGTTATTTTCTTTCTTTGATATAATTCTATATCTACGTTTGTATGTTTTTTTATGTGAATATAGTATGTTCTCTTACAATTTGTTTATCCAATTGGTGAGCTTCCTTATTGTTTTAGCTATCAAACAACTTACTCACGTAATCATCTCGTTTTATCTCAAATTTACATGTTAAAATATTAGTAGTATGGTTCATAATTCGTGTAAGTTTCTTTAAGTTTGTGATAATGATTTAGATTAATTAATTTCAATTTCATTGGTCGTGATTTGTACAATAACATGTTGGGAAATGAATTTGGAAACAAAACGAATTTAGGCCTTCAAGTTAGGTAGCGAATTTCGAATTAAGAGGTTTCACCCTCTTATTTGTATTCAGACTTGAATTTGTGGCCCAAATTTTGTAATATTAATTAATTAGGCCCTTTAGAGACAAATTAAATGAAAAATGATAGATTGTTTTAGGTTGGCCTTTACATAATAAAATGAGATGAGCCTCGCTAAACAAAACGCATAAATTGGAGGGGCCTCTTTAGATGTCTATACTAAAATACTTAGAATTCGGGACGTGCCGTTTAGTGAATTCCACGGCTTTTCTCAAAAAATAATAACGCGCTAGCATCTTTATGCGCGCTTTTTAATAATTCACTTTCTTAAATTCGGGTGCACATTTATGTGACTCAAATTCAAATCTCGACGAAGTCGAAATATGTCAATATCCACGGGTACATTGATGTGACGTGGTTCGAGATGTGTTTTCACGACGTCGCAATTCTCATTAAAAAATAATAATAAAGCGGTAAATAATTTTTAAAATTGCACTATAGGATAACATGTATTAAAATCAGATATTAAGCCATTTATAACAGTTTAAGCGACCGTGCTAGAACCAC
>MU686300.1:69888-126738 GCA_026770625.1 Nicotiana glauca | reverse complement strand
GGGGGGGGGAGGTAATCAGTGAGAACTTTTGTTGTTCAATGACGTGTCTCAGACATGGAAGGACCGAAGGAGAAACGTTAAGAAGCAGAAAGTGGAGAGATAAATCGTCTAAACAGTGGTTATAAGCAAAGAATTAGAAGATATCTCATATTTAATTGGAAAAATGCAATTTGGCTCCTGTTTCATGTTTCCCTTTTTATTGGTAACCTTCTATTTTTTTTTTTTAGCTATTTGTCCGTTAGTTATATTTAAAAAAAATATATTTAAAGAAGGATAATAAGAGTTAATCTAACAGAATAACAGTCGGAGTTAACGAAATCTAGTGGTTCCATTATCAATTTTGATTAGAAGTGGTGCTAACACCAATACTGAAAGCTTTACGTGCTAACATCACATTGCTCTTCTTATGTTCCTAATTATTATTGGATTCTTTATATTGGAGAAGGCTACAAGACATAGTTTCTTATTGACAAAAACACAAGGAAGAGATGAAAAGCACACTGAAAGAGAAAGTTACTGACTGCTCAACTTACCATCTCTGGATGAAAATGTGGATGGTGTTAACAATCTCCATAGATTTAGCTCGACTGGTTACTTGCATTTAAGCCCTCTGAACATTGCATGTCCAGCTGTTCTTTTTGTGTTACTTAGCTATTTTTTGCATTGAGCTGCTTTATGCATTATGTTTTTTTTTCCTACTGTTCGCCTTCAATTTATTATCTCCTGATCTATGTTATACTCCCTCTGTTTCGTTTAGTTTATACCTATTTGACTGGGTACAAAATTTAAGAAAAAGAGAATACTTTGAAACTTGTGGTCTAAAACAATTCATAGATATTTGTGTGGCTTTAAATCATCTCATCAAGGGTAAAAGGGGAATTTTAAAGTTTTATTTTTTCCAAATTTAGAAAGGGTTCATTTTTTTTTGAAACTGACTAAAAAGGAAACATGTTCATTCTTTTTGAAACGGAGGTAGCATGTGTTTTTCATTCGCCTTCATATACCCATGGCAAACAGGTGCAACTTGGATATGGGTCCTGTCTGCAGATTCTTTAAAATACACTGAATGATTGTCCAAAAGCGTATCAGATACTTATATTCACTCTTATCAGATACGCAACTGTAACTGAGTCCATGTTATGGTACATGTGTGCAAAGGTTAACTTCTAATCTGTTGCTGTAATTGTAGATTGTCTGAGGAAGTTGTGGAAACAGAACATGAGCTCAATGAGCTTAGAAAGCATATATCTGCCCAGGGAATTCTTGTTCAAGATCTCATGAATGGTGTAGGTAGAGAATTGGATGAATGGAGCCGAGCTAGTGGTGATGTCCAAGAAGCTAATGAAAGCCCTCAAAGCTCTGATTATGGTGATACTTTCATGAATGCCATGGAAGATGAAAACGTGTTATTCTTGGAGAATATTGATGTTCTTCTAGCCGAGCACAAGATTGAAGAAGCAATAGAGGCAATAGATGCTAAAGAAAGAAGTCAACCTGAGCTGAAAAGTTCAGGAGAGACTTCATCTGCTGAACCATCATCTTTTAAGTCTGCTTTGTCTAAAAGAAAAAAGATGCTCGAGAGTCAGCTGGTTGAGATCACAGAACGACCCTCAATTGGTATTGTCGAACTTAAGAAGGCCTTGTCTGGTTTACTCAAGCTCGGGAAAGGTTCTTTGGCACATCAGCTACTTATTAAGTCGTACAGATCTCGTCTCCAGAAAAGTATTGAGGCTTTTCTTCCCCTTTGTCCTTGTTATCCCGAGACTTATTCGGCCACATTGTCTAACCTTGTATTCTCTACCATTTCTTTGACTACTAAGGAATCCGGCACGATGTTTGGTGACAATCCTGTTTATAGCAACAGAATTATTCAGTGGGCAGAAAGGGAAATTGAATACTTTGTACGGTTGGTTAAAGAACACGCACCACCTTCTGATGGAGCTCCTGCTTTACATGCCGCAAGTGTTTGTGCTCAGGCCAGTCTTAATCACTGTAATGCCTTGGAGAAACAGGGCCTTAAACTGTCAAAATTGCTCTTGGTACTTTTGCGCCCATATATGGAAGAAGTCCTTGAGTTGAACTTTATACGAGCCAGAAAATTGGTTCTGGATTTTGCTTCAAGTGATGAAGGGAAACCATTATCACCTCGCTTTGCATCTCCGTTATCTACATTTGCAACTACATCTGATACCTTGCTTGTTGAAAGTGGAATGAGATTCATATATGTTGTCAAAGTAAGGTCTCAATCCTATTTATCAATGTCCGATCATCTGTTTGCTTACGTGTTAATACTGTATCTCAATGCGCTAAGATTGACGAAGTGCACTGTGCTATCTTAGTTTGCAGAATTTGTCCTCCTTCCTCCATTCCCTTGTTTTCTGATTCCCCTCGATAAAGGCCTCCCTCCCCTTGTTATAGTTGTATTGCAAGTTCTTCTGCATAACTTGGCTTATAGTTGTGCGTATTGTTGCAAGAATGCTAAGCAATTTGTAACTTATAACGTTCTTTTTATAGACCTCCATGATTGGCCTTTCTAGACACAGCTGAATCTGTCGAGAGATTGGTAGATCAAATCAGATACTTTATTCTCTTCATTCTCTCTCTCTCTCTCTCTCTCTCACGCACAAACTTGTATATTCAACTACTTAATTCATTAGCAGAAATAGGAAGAACATTGCGGGGGGCTAAAAAGTGTCTACTTGGGCCAAGAAAACAAATATTTCTTGAGCAGAAAATAGTATAAAAAATGGAAGTGCCACTCTGTCAAAGAACCTTTCTGCTGAAGGAAGAAGAAAAGCTATGTCCTGTATGTAACATACTTATGTCTGCATATTCAGCATGGTGGCGCAACTACTATTTACAATAGTGCAGCATATATGTGAATGTATTTGATTTCTCTCTTTCTCAGCACATGATTTCTTTCTCTCTCTGCTGGATCCGCTAGCTGCAATATTAGGATGACCTACAATGCTGTGCCGCTTAAATAGATGTCTCAAGTATTTTTCAATGCTCAAGTAGGAGCACAGATTGATGTTTGAGATTGCTTGGAACTGCAACATATGAAAAAAGGACAATAGAACAATAGCAGTGCATCAGGCATCTGTTTCTTTTAATGGCTTAATAATAATCTGTTCAACAACTTTGTCCTCCTCTGCAGGAAATAGTGGAGAAGCTCACCCAGTTAGTCATTCTACATTTTGGAGCTAACATATTGACCAGAATTTCACACCTTTTTGACAAGTATGTGGATGCATTGATTAAAGGTCTACCTGGTCTCTCTGAGGATGACAATCTCACAGAGCTGAAAGAACCTGTTCTTTTTAGAGCTGAAACAGACTCTGAGCAGCTTGCTCTATTGGGAACTGCATTTACCATTGCTGAGGAACTATTGCCTATGGTTGTATCTAGAATTTGGAATGTTCTTAATGAAAGCAAGGAAGTGGGCTCTGAAAATATGATGCCTGCCGCAAACAATACTGTAGAACTCAAGGATTGGAGGCGTCAACTTCAGCATTCACTGGACAAACTTAGAGATAATTTCTGTCAACAATATGTTGTTAATTTCATATACTCAAGAGATGGTGATGCACGATTAGATGCTCAGATTTATTTGAGTGGTGTCGGGGAAGATACAGTTTGGCACACTGATCCGCTACCTTCATTGCCATTTCAGGTACTGTAATTCCTTTCTGTCCTAGTTTCAAAATGATCCTTACTAATTCGTGCAGTGAATAGCACACCCTAGTTAATTCTTTTGCCCATCTTTAGTTTGCTCTCTTCTTTTTCCGGTTTGCTAAAATGGTGCAAGATTAATTTAGTTTTCCTTTTTCTGAATTGGAAGAGCCGAATGTGTAATTTCCCTTTATCCCAATTGGAATAATGCTGCTTCTAGTGAGTTTCGGATTCATCATTTATGTTGCTTTCTTGTTAGTATGTAACTCCCCTTCCAAAGCCTTCAGCTCCAGTTTTTTTTCTGCTTGTCACCCATCACTGCTTTATAGCAGCAACGTTAGGAGAATCTTAGTATTTTGTTTTTATTGGACAACCATTCATCAAATTATTCAGCTGGTGCTCGTTAGGCTTTATTATAAAGTTCAAGCAGGGGGTGCTCCCTGGGATTTGAAATTTGTAGCATTGTGCACTAAAAACATAGATTTATGTGGTCTCTCTGATGGTCTTTTAGAACTGTTTGACAATTCTTATCAACCTGTCCAAGTTCTAATGTTCTGCAATTTTTTCTGGAGTGCTTTCAATAGTTTCTGCTAAATGAGAACCTTATAAAATACTTCACCGTTCAAATATGTAGGCATTATTCGGTAAGCTGCAGCAATTAGCAACTGTGGCAGGAGATGTCCTTCTAGGAAGAGAGAAGATACAGAAGGTTTTGCTTGCCCGGCTGACAGAGACTGTGGTAATATGGTTGTCTGATGAACAAGAATTTTGGAGTGTTCTAGAGGATGAGTTGGCTCCTTTGCAGCCACTGGGTTTGCAGCAGGTATTTTGTTTTATCTACTACCTTGTCTTTAGCTGTACTACCTCAATATAATACAGTATAGCACAGTTTCTTCTTTACTTTTCCTCTCCTTATCACCTGTCATCAAGCCTACTTCCCGGGTTTTTCATTCAATTCGGAATAGTGTATAGTAGCTGTTATAACTTTGTTAAATTTGAACTCTGTATGAAAATAAATTGTATGCCTCTATTGCAGATTCAAGTCCTCAATTGTTTAGAAATTCCTGAATGGACATTTCTCAAGGATATGTAGTTGGAAATAGTACAGTGATTAATGTCTCACCTTTTTCTGAAAGTAACTCTCTGGGTATATAGGTGTTTGAAAATGAGGGTATCTTGTCCATGCCCTTATTACTTTAGCGGTTTAACCCAATCAGTATAAGATGTTAATTGGTAAGTTCAACAGTTGAGACCTTAAACTATTCTGCCATTAGCCGTTAACATTCAGATTTCTGATATTCAACACGAAATACTCCCTTGTTAAGCAACTATTTTGATTTTCTATAAGTTATGATAACACCTTCTTCCTATTTTGATATCAACTTTTTGTTCGACAGTTAATTCTTGACATGCACTTCACCGTTGAAATTGCACGATTTGCTGGCTATCCATCCAGGCAAGTGCATCAAATAGCGTCAGACATAATTGCACGTGCAGTCAGGACGTTTTCTGCCAGGGGCATAGATCCACAAAGGTATACCTTGTTCACTTAGCTTACTGCTTTTCACCTTCCTTAGAGGTATGCTCATCATTGAATATGTCTTTTCTTTATCAGTGCCCTACCTGAGGACGAATGGTTCACGGAAACTGCAAAAGGAGCCATAAACAAGCTTCTCCTAGGTGGGTCTGGATCTGATACATCGGAGATTGATGATGAACACCTCATTATGCATGACGGAGGGATGTCGGACTCTGACGGATCGCCTTCTTCCCTCTCAAGTGTAGATAGTTCCGAGTCATTCGCTTCAGCACAAATGGGTGATTTGGATAGCCCCGTGTATTTCTCTGATCCTGAGAGTTAAACAATGCTGTCTAATTACTTCCAGTGACTTGCATTAGAGATTGTATCTGTTGCAAGTGTATGTGTTAATGTTAGGATGGTAGGAGAAATGTAAGTACTTGTAGTCCCCCTCTTTTGTTGTATTCAAATAGTAGCCACATTATCAATTAACTAGTAGGGATTAAAGGGTTATCTGCTGCAAGATTCAGTTGTGAAGAATCCAGGAGAGTTATAGAACTAATAGCCTGTTTGGTCAAGCTTCTCCAAGGCCAAAAAGCTGAAGTGTTTGGCCAAAGGTTCTTTTGAATAGCTCCAAAAACAGTTTTGGAGGAGCAGAAACAAGTAGTTTCTCTGTAGAACACTTTTAAAAAAAGCACATTTAGAGAAAAATATGCTTGGAAGCACTTTTTTACAACTTGGACAAATAATAATTGATGTTCAGAAGTATTTTTTAAATTAATTAACTAAACACAAACTACTTCTCACCTCAAAATAAATTGATTTTAGAAGCTTGGTCAAACAAGCTATTAGGTATATGGGAGTAGATAAGCAACAAACCTTGAACTGTAAATGAAAACCACAATTGTATCATATCACGGGACAGTAAAATTATGTAACATTTATTACTATGAGTGTCTTTTTAATTAAAAAAAAAAGCACACATTATCATCTACAAGTTGCAAAGTAGTACAGAGAATATGAGGGACATAATATTTTTTCCTTTTCCTTTTTTTATTTTTCCATAGAGTGGTTGTAGTTTTTTTCCCACCAACATAGAGTGCTAGTTGATCACTCCAATTCTTAGATTTTACTAGGGCAAGGTAATCAGAGAGAGATATTTGCTAATAATATACTTAATTATAATTAGATTAATTATTCACTACATTTTCTTTCCAAGTAAAAAAAAGGAAGAAAAGAAAAATAAATTACTCCCTTGCTACGTAATTATCCGCCAACATAAATATATCTGCTCACAATTTTATACTTTTCGAAACTAGAGAATATTCCGCCCCACTAATCAGATTTTACTAGGTATGTTGTTGGTTGTTGTTGTTGTAGAGAATATCCAAATTTCCAAGCATTTCTACGAAGTTGTCTATAAATAAATAAACATAAAATTCATGAAAAAGCGCGGGAAAATAGAAGCTTAACTAAAATTAGGGCTTCTTTTGCTACTCATTACCAAATCAACTGAGCTATGGAGAGAAACACCGGCGGAATTTCAGGCACGATTGATTTAAACAGCAATCTGCCGCCGGGGAATGTCGTGGATCTCACCGGGAAAGTGCACCAGCTGCCATGTTGTATTAAGTTCAATGGTCCATCTGATGTTTCACAGTACTTCAAACCAAAACCCACTGGTATAATTATTCCATTTCTATTGTGCAAGTCAATCTCATACTCCTGTGTGGACTTGAATTTTTAGTTTTCGTGTATTAAATTTTAGTTATTGGAAGAACTTTTAAAAAGAAATTGTTAGTCAGTGTTTGAATATGTGAATGAAATTCAAGGTGTAATTGTTGACGGGTTAAATGTGGAGGAAGCTCATTTTAGAGGAAGGAAGCTTCAGGGAACTACTGTTGCAATTCCTCATGGCTACTCTGGTAAACTCTCTCTCTCTCTCTCTCTCTTTTTAATGCCAAAAACAGTAGCATTCAGACCAGCTTGGCTTTTAAAATAAAATTGAACGTAGTATTACGGCTTGTTTGGATGATTGTTCCTCATTGTATCGTATTGTATTGTTATTCCAAAACAATGTTTGTTTTGATTGTTTCATTAAAATTGGTTGTATTGTATTGTTAAATCCGTTATTCCGGAACAATGAAAAGTCCCCTTTTTTGAAACAACCGATTTGGTGTGGTGGGATCGTTTCCTATTTTTCTTTCCAATTATGCCCCAACTTATTACTCTACAATTCTATTTTACCTTTTACCTTTTTTTTCTATTTTAACTCCAAATCTCCAACTTCTGACATATTTTGTTTTTTTCCATTACTTCTGCCGCCAACGTTAAAAGGTGTTTTGCCGCCTTCTATTTTACTTTTTCTTTTAATTTGCTTTTAACTCAATTCTAATTAGTTGTGCTCCTTTGTTTTGCCTTCTTCTGTTCTGCTTTCTTAAGGTGTTTTGCCTTTTTTGTTTTATTTTTGAAAAATTATTTTATGCATAATTTTTAATAAATTCAATATTTAAATAATTGAGGGTAGTTTAGTAAACTTATCAGTTACAGTACAGTACGATACAGTCAAACCAAACAGCAAAATATTATTTAACAATGACAAACAATACAATCTATTCAAACATTGTATTCATAAAACGATACGGTACAATACGATATAGTACAATACAATACATTATAAAACGATAGGGAACAATGATCCAAACGTACTGTTAGGGATACACTGGTATGTTGATTATTATTGCCTATCCAGCATAACTGATGAGGAGGCATAATTACTGAATGGCTCTGAACCAATTGATAGGAACATTATGAGAAGCATATGCCAAAAGCTTGCTGTTAATTTAAACACACTGGAATCCCATATAAACGACATGAGATTGAATCATGGTGGTAGTTGGCTTCCAACTTTTGATGATTTAACAGAAATTTTGGTTTAGCTTCTGATTTCAATAGGCACTGTCAATCTAAGAACAATGGTCTGGAAGGAAATGTCCAGATGAACTTAAGATATATGTGTAGACATCGAAATTTTAATGGATCAAGCTAAATCCTAAATTAAAGATACTACAAGACTTCTTGAAACTCTAGGAGTCTGTCAGTGTTGCTTGGAGGCTACTCTACCAAAACCCTAGGTCACGCCTATAAAAAAGGTTTCATAATCCTTTAAAAAATAATCTAAAAAATGGAGATCATCTCAGAAATCCCATAAACTCACGGGATCATCACAAAGAGATCAAAATATGGCCGGATAATTCTAGATAATCAAATACTTCAAGAACGCCAACATACTTTATGGATATCAAATAAATCCATGAAAGCCTGCACCTTCCTACATTCGAGAAATACGCTGTTCAAGCCCTCGAATCACGGAGATAATCAGGATAGAAGAATCAAAAGGCTTAACAGAATTGTACCTGCGTCTTTTTATGAATAAAATTATGTTTCTTCATATTTATATTGTGGTTGCAATTTATTTTTATATCACATATAATTTGTTGTAAACAATATGCTTTTTGAATGATAGTCTATTGTCTTTCACCTTTTGTATTGGTGGACTTGAAGCAATAATTTATGTCCATTCAAACGATGTACTCCCTCCATCCCAATTTTGATACAATTCTGTGATACAAACTTCTTAATATGTATCACTGCATGTGTTGCTGTCTCCGGTGGTATCATCTTTTTCCTTTTTATTCTTTCTTGAACTTCATAGAGTGAAACTCCCTATATCACCACTCAGCTGCCACCTCAAGTCTTACAATGATTATAGTTTAAATTTATGTTAAGGAACTTAATCTTGGTAGCTTTTTTTTATTTGATATCTCAAGACTTGCTTCTTCAGGGTTTGTCTTGGGAAAGAAAATGCCTGATGAGAAAAGAAAAAGGTCTGTGGAAGATTCAAGTTGCTGGGAGATGAAGGCGAAGTTCCAAAACATAACATCGTGGAATCATGATTCTCTTCCCTCAGAAAATGATGCTTTCTTGCGTGCCTTCCACCTATTTTCTGTTACAACAACAGTACGTTTCTTCTTGATACTTGTTACCTGGAAATGCCTTTCCTGCTCTATCTGTTTGATTATCCGTAAATTTTTAAGCAAGTGTTCACCTCAAAGCTGCTGCTTAGACAATAGCATTTTCTACTGACTATGATTCCTGCTTTGATGTGACACCATGGTCGCCTAAATTGTTCTTTGGATTGTGCTGTTTATGATGAAACATGCATCACCGAGTCAGCTAGTTTTGTTGTTAAACATTTGAGAGTAGTATATTTTACTACTCCAAAGTTTGACTTTCCTTAGGTAGAAATGAATTGGAGACTGTCTTACTTGATTTTGTTGAGAGGCGTATCAAATAAGCACCAGTAGTCTCGATCTGCAACCAAATGTTTGGCTAGTTTTGGATCCCATTTTCTTTCCTCTGATGAGCACTAATGTTGTAACATGAGTCATATAGACGAAATATATGTAGGAGCTGCAATTAAAATGGTCTGATGCATTTGTATGGATTCATTACGCTGCTTTGAGTACTTAGTGATGTGTAGCCTTTTGTTGAGCCTTTGTTAAAGTTGTTTTTCATTAATGCAGCTGCACCAACCAGTCAGTGTTGAAGACCTGGAAGCTACATCAATTGATCAAGAATTAGAGTTATGAATTGTTCAAGATGCCGAGATAAGTAGATAACGTCCACAAGCAGTACATTTCGAGCTCGTTTATGCTCTTTGTCAGTTTTTCATTATATATCTATTCAATCAGGATTCTGTTTATCCTTCATCTAATATCTATAAGTGAGAACATATTAAACACATGTATTTCTGATATCTCAAAAAATTCCCTTCGTTTCTGTAAGTCTGCATTCTCGAGGTATAGTCATAGATTTATATCCAGTTTTATGTGACATCCTTGGAAGTAATGCGTTTACTACATTGTCACATGAACAAATTCGCCCTGTTCTTATGATCCATTTAAGAGGTGTAATTACATTTCCTCTTTTTTCCTTCTTTTTTTTGGGGAGGGTGGAGGGGCTTGTGTGGAGGTGGTTGGGGGAGGTTGATGGTAGCAGCTGTCTTCCACTTTACAAAATAACAAGGTAGAGAACAAAGAGGACGACTGATGACTGATAACTATCACATTTTGAAGTAAAATGCTGACTACTATTTTTTTGCAACACCAAAAAATATTTTCTATTAAGAGAAAAAAAAGACTTTCTTCAGTTATGTTTCTCTCCATTAATCCATTTAAAGTAGTTTCTCAATTTTGGAAGTCTTCAATTGTGAGACAGTTTCTTGGCAAATATTAGAAAGGAGGAACAAAAGCGAAAAAAAAAAAAAGATTCATGGGGAGAAATTTAAAAATAGCCAGATTTATAACTGGTCGTTCAAAAATAGTCAAATCTCAAAAGTAATCGAAATTTAGCCACTTTTATGTAAAGATAAATCTGAGCGAAAATATTATTCAAAATCCGGAAAATACTCTAGTATATTATGCTAGAGTTCCAACATAAATAAAAGACACATCATATAAAATAATATACTGAAGTTCCAGCAAGTATATTGGTGCAGTATAATACACTGGAACCAACAAAGACTGGTCCAGCACAATATTTGGAGTTCATACACAAGCGCACCGAACTCCAGTATATTATGCTGGACCGGTCTCTATTGCAGCAAAACGGTGACTATTTTTCATTAACTTGGTAAACACTGGGTATTTTTGATTGACCAGTCCGAAAACTGGCTATAATGTGTTGTTTTTACCATAATTATCCAAGGATCCCAAATTAGAAAATAAACCTCCTGCTCGGTGCTAAAGATAAATTTGTTGGGATCTTTACACAAATAGCCGGCGATATTTATTGTTTATTTTTTCTAGCAATACACATAGATTATATATTGATTATACATAATTACACACACACACACACATATATATATATATATAATATATCTCAACCGACTATTTTTAGTTTAAGCGATTGGGTGGACGTATTGGTCAAAATAAAATATATAGAATAAAATATTTAGAGATGAATGCAATCAGTTGACACAGTTGCTGGAATAGCTCAGTTGGTTAGAGCGTGTGGCTGTTAACCACAAGGTCGGAGGTTCAAGCCCTCCTTCTAGCGCTTGATGACGATTGTTTTTTCGTTCTTTTCTTTCTTTCTTGCTTGGTAGTTAGTCCTTTATTTGAAATTTATTAGTTTCTTCTTCCCCCTATTCCACGCCAATTCATTCAAATTGATATTAACGTACATTAAGATAAATTTTGACGTGTAAAGCTAAGAAAAGAGAATCAACAGCTCACCGCTCCCACGGCTGCAGATGACATTTTGGTGCCAAACCAATAGAATATATTGAACGTTATTGTACAAAGGTTGGTAACTAACACGTATCTTATTTTATGTTCGTCTTGTCATCTGCAAGAAGGAAGACACGGATTGTATATTCTGGTTGATAGTGAAACAAAAACATTGACTAATTTATTTTTCATAGAAGTAAAAATAAATAAATTATTAAGTATATATGTTCACCCGTAAAACGGTACAGTTAAATTTATACGTAATTTCTAGACAAGTGAATTAATTTGATTATAAAATAATAAAAGAATTTTGAATAAATAAGCAATACTTAGCCTTGAGATGAAAATGAACGACAGAAACAATAGTTCCGGGAGTAGGGCTTCCGGGTACAACAACAATAAAATCAAAAAGCAGGAAGATAACACTGTACAAAGCTTTCAACATATTATAGCGTAAGTTTGCCAGAAAATTTATTTCCGTACAATTATAATATGGCTCACTATTTATAGCTGCACCTAGGCAACAAGGTCCTAGGATCATGCAAGAATGTCAATTATGAGGGCCATTGAAGAATGTGTAACGGCAGGCATGAAGGACAAATTCTTTATAACGGGCAGTGTATTAAATGTTGTAGAATATTCACAATTAAATATTGCCGTGTGGTAGGCATTTATTTCATCTTTATGAGCACCATTCTCTCCGGTAACAGATAGAATAATTGTCTTCGATTTTAACTATCCTTTGCCTTCGGCTATACGTGTCACTCTCTTATGCAATCATTTAACATAGCATATTTGACCCCATAATGATAGTCTCCCTGCTTTTCGGTGACATAGCTTTGTGTCACCTGAAGGTTGGTGGAAACATTCTTTTTTGGCGGGAATTTCACTGACCCTCTCTGAGAAGCTTCTAACGGTTGATTAGACTCACGTCTCTTCGCATTTAATGCCCCGAACACATGTCATCCCACGATTCAGCATAATTTTTGCCAACTGTCGAGGTAATTATGGCCACAAGTTTAGCCGTCTAAACCTTTACTTACACGCATCAACTTCCTTAATTTACACTTCATAACACTCTGATATTTCTTAGACTTTCTTTACTCAACTCATCTTTTGACTTCAACCTTTCGTTAAACTTCCTTCTTTGAGAAGAAAAAAACTCTTCCTCTTATAAGAAATGGCCGCCTCTTTATGAAAACTTAGTTTTTTAGAGAACAAAGGCAAAACTGACAATGCGCTCCCCCTACGGTGAGTTCCATCGTCCTAGAGAACCTGATTACCACCAAAGATTTCGAAGAGAAGTTTCCTTCTACTAACCCTCGTACATGAGCCGTTAGTAGATACCCTTCTTCCAATATTCCTGTTGTGAAGGAAGATTGCCGTTTTCAGGATTTAGACATTATCACTCCTGATTGGCGGAGCAGGTAACCCTACCCAAGGAGGGTTTTACATACTTATACACGTATCCCTTTACTTTGGGAGCGTTTTCTCTGAATGGAGAGCTTGACTCTGTTATTGCGGAGTTCTGTCTATAAGGTGTGTTTTGATCAAGTAAGTCCTTTCCTGTGGAGGACGAATTTTTATTGCTGATATTCAATTTTTATCTATAATATTTTTGAAATGCATATATGCTTTTAAACTATGCATTAACATCAATGGGTATTTTTCCATAATTTTTACACCCTTAAATTAATTTATTTCAATATTTTCTTCATATAAATAATTATAAAATTGCATTACAAATGAATTTAGAACATGTTTTGATTTAATATTACTATTACTGTGCTATTGAGTCCAAATTATTTCAGAAATAGCCAAATTTGCACCTTTTGACTATACTTGCAATAACTTTACAATTATAGCCCATGCGTATATTTTTGTATTATTTTATCAGAAATTAGTCATTTATATTTTTAAATACTAAATAACTATTTTTAAAATATTTCTATGCATGAAATTCATTTTTTATAATTAGTAATTATTTTAAAAATTATTTTTAATTAATTGTTTGGGGTGTTTAACAAATAGCCTCTTATATTTCAATTTTAACCCTTTTTATACCAGCCCAAAACCCCTTTAATATTAAACCAAAAATCAGCCCAAAACCCCTTAGGCCCAATATGTATTCACCCGACTCAAATCCATTGGCCAATCCAGACCGTTGATCATTTTTGATCAACGGTACAGGACCCCCTACCATAATTAAACCAAACGACCCCCTAAACCCTTTCATTATCTTTCATTTCCTCCGCCCTTTCGTTCCCTCGTCTCTCAAATGCTCTGTGACTCCAACCCTAAATCACCCTCGCCGTCACTTATCCACTGTCGTTCATGATGGTTTCTCACCATCCCCAGGCCTCTAATGGCCTCTCCTATGCTGGTACCACTATCTCTAAGGTCCTCAAGAGACCAGGGTTAGTCCATTTAAGCTTTTGGTTCTTTCTCATCTGTTTTAGGCCATTCTGGTTTGATTTCGAGTAAGATCTTCCCATTTCGCCTTTAACCTATGGATTTCTAAGTCTACAACTTCATCTCTACGTTGTTTCTCGAAACCAATTTCGCTCAGATCTGTATAGATCTGAGATGGATTGAACTTATTTCACTTGTTTTTTATGAAAATCTTCTGGTTATACCAGTGGTTTTCCATTTTCTTAAACTAGGTTTTCCCAAAAATCCTTTTCTTCAAAACGTTTTGCTGACTTTAATTATTTAATCTTCTATTTTAATGTGTTTTTGACTGATTTCATAGGGTTTGCTTCAACCCTAACAAGTTTATGCTAAAACCATAATTTTTTGATATTTTTGTTTGGATTCCGAGCTTGTTCGTGTTACTTGTTACATGATTTGGTTATGTGCTTTGATCCGCATGGTTTCTCCTTCGTTTAATTTGAATGTCTTGTAATTTTACCCTAATGTGCCTCTATTAAGGTCCCGGGTTCGATTTCTCGACTGGTTCTATATGACTAAATTCATTCTGTTTATTTATTCATGCAAAACCTATATTTTTCTCCTTAAATCAGTGTTGTTTTGAATTCTTGATTTACTAATTTGTTTAGTCAAAACTTATATGCTGAGCCTTGATTATTCCTTTATCTGCAACATTTTAATTATTTTCTTACCTTATTGGAATTAACTGTGATACTTGCTGATTCTTACTAATTGTTTATTTAATTAAACCCTTGTTATTTACCCCTAATTGCCTATTATGTGTTTAAATTTTACTTGATTCTTCTTTCCCTAAATACTGTCCTTCCCTTTACCATTGGTTAATTACCCTTAATTAGGGGAGACCTACTGATTTTATGCACGATTGATTCTGTAAATTTTCCTAATTGCTGAACAATTGATCTTTTACCTTATTCTGTTTAATTCCTAACTACTATATGTACTCTCCTCTATTCTCACTTCTAGACACGAACATTAGTTCACCACTACACTTACACTCTAAAAATTCTCTCTCTGTTCTTCTTTGTTACTTGTGATATTCATTGGCCTAGCTGAAAACCAAGGCTAACCATTGCACAACCTTTGCTCTACATTTTGTGTTCTTCTTCCTAGCTGGTATGCCCCTGGTCAATTTTTGAAATCTAAACCCTATGTGTTTCATTACTGCCTTAATTCATCAGTCATGAGTTCCATTCTTGTTCCTATTTATTGCTTACCATGCCTAACATTGTCTTGTTCATCATGCCTAAAATTGTCTTGTTCAATATGTGATTAGTATGTCTCAACTATACTTCATGTCTAGTGTTTATCTAGCATGTCTAAATCTTGTTTTGTTCAGTGTGTGATTAGCATGTCTACACTATGAATGCTTGTGAGGTTTTTGCCTAGTCTGTTCATTTAAGTCTTTGCCTACTCTACTTTACTAATGAGATCATGCTAAATCATCTAGCCTCTCAAGGCAACTCTAGTTGTGTGTTTGGTCATGTTCAAGGTTTATGTGTTCTCAACATGTTTATGCAGTAATCTTTGCTCCATGCCTCAATCATCTACCCTTGTAACTAACTTATTTCTACAAACTCCTGAGAATTCTGTGCACCTGTTAGCCATTAAGGTGTATTGTATGTGTCCCCAACCCCTCTTTCCCTGTGTGGAATCTGTTTTCCAAGTGTTTCTGAATTTGATTATTCTGTGATTTGTGTTCTGATTTCAAAATGTTTTTGTACTTTTCTAAACTATTTTACCCCCAAACTAGTTCTGGTTTTCAAAAAAGCTTTTCACTTCTAAGAGTCCCCCCTATACCGTTTACCAAAACCTTTTCAAATCATGCCAAACACTCTCACTTACTCTTAGGTTATTAAATCCTGCCCCTCTGGTATGTGTACTGCTTAGAGATCCTTGAGATCTCTCTGAACTCTGGCATATCAGGGCTGGCTCTTCTATACTACACATAATCAGTCTTTATTTGAGAAAAGTCTGGGTATGAGCACCGCCCGGGATCCATGAGGTCCTTAGTGAACTCTGACACACCTAGACACAAATGTGGCAATGAAATCTTGGGCATTTGAGACTATTGAAGGCCTAGTACCCCAGGTTTGCTTTTGGGCCTGCATCAGGCTCCCTATAGTTTAATCTATGTCGCATTTTTGTAATTTATTCAATCTTGGTTTGTAATAATTATTTTTAAATAAATATTGGGATAATTAGTGAAATGGGAGAGTAGTTGTATGGTACTGTGGGTTAAACTGGGTAGAAAACATGCTATAAGATTTATATTCTGCAAATCTGTGTTAGAAGCCATGTTCTAGGATTGTTATGTCTATTTGCATTTAAACCATGTTGAACTTGTGCATTAGATAACCCGTTCTTAGGGCATTCATGCTTATTGCTTTAGCATACTACATGTCATATATCGCTATTCCAGCTTTGATTTTGCATAAGTACTGTAACATAGGTACCCTGCTATTAAATAATCTTAATAAAAGATTGTCATGCATTAGATACCATGCTCTTAAGAACTCTGTTTACATCTATTTGAACCATAAAACTGTCCATGAAAGGGTTTAAAACAGACTTACGCATAGGTATTACGCCTCTAAGCACAATTGATAAGTCGCCTGTATCACTTATATAAACATGCATATAGGATAAAAGAACTTCAAACTGTTTCCCAAAATTATGACTGCATATACACACTTAGGAAAGCCTTAGGACGTTAAATAATTGTGAAACAAGTTCTGTTTATGTGTGAAATTATCCAGGCTTAACAGGCTATAAAACCAGTAAGCAAACTGGTTAGGATTGTGCCACTTCCCTTAAAACAAATGCTGCATGTTCTGTTTTGTGATGTTCATCTAGATATCATGCTCCTACTCTTTCTGAACTTATTCAAAATTATTTGTTTGAGATGTGCTGTTTATTTGCATATGTACATGTGGAGGTAAACATGAGCCTTAACTGCTTTTTCCCTATTTGATTTTCCTATGTGTTCTTTTCTTGTCGCCTAGATTTTCCCCTTTAAACACCTTAGGCTGTCTAGAACTGTCCAGATTTAGAGGTCCTAAATTTCTCCGGGGCCACAAGGAAGGGACGGGTAGTAGCACGCTTAGAGGTCGTTAATTAAACTCGCTTATATATCCACTAAGGAGAGGGTAATGGGTAGTAAAAGGATATGATGACTTGCGTGCTAGTGTCACGGGAAGCCCCTCTAGTTGAGGAGGATTACCGGTTATTGCATAGATTGATCCTGTAGGCTAATCAACTTAGGACTTCCCTTTCCCAATTCCCATATATGTTTAAATTCTCTAAACTTCCTTTCTTTACACATACATGTGTAAGCTGTTCAAACCTCTCTTACTTTTATTATCTGAATTTTCTTGATCATATATATATTTAGACTGTGAAACTACCTTTATTTGCAAATATGTGTTATAACTGTTTACTTGTTAAAATGACCAATTCACATAGTTTAAGTTCGGCCATGACCCACCGTTGTAGACCTCGAGGTGTACCTAATACCTTCCCCACAAGGTTATTTCGAGCCCTTACCCTAATCTCTGGTAATGCAAACTAATTACACGAGTTAATTACTCTAGTTGCCCTAACACACCATAATCCGTTAGGTGAAGACTATTCAAATACTCAATTCCCAAAAGGAAACGAGTTGTTCCCCCATGAATGTCGAAACCCGAACTCTGCAAAGAAAAAAGGGAGCGCGACAGGATGTCGACTCTGCTGGGGATATTTTAGGCTCTTACCATAACAAAAGTCCAAACATGCTCTACCTGTTTCCCTTATTTGAATTTAACTGCTTTTTTTCAAGCATTTATGATCTCTTTATTTTCCTGAAACTGACTTGTCTCTTTGTTTTCTTTTTTCTGTAACTGTCTTTCAATTATTTAAATACCGCATTTATCATTTTTTTTACGTGCGAATACTTGATAACATGATATTTATTGTTGCTTAAATCATGCTCAACATCATATTCCACTCGTGTGTAATTAATTTTATACCAACGCTTGATGAATGTTTGCGCTCTTCCTATATATCACCCTTTAAATTCGAAAAGGCAAATTTGCAATAAAACTAGTGGATCAGCGATGCGTTCGACGGTTCCGTGCCTTTGCCCCTCAAGTTGTTCGCTTGAGGGTCCCAGTATAGATTGCTATAGTAGCCTTACTCTGATTAACTGTACATGTATCATAGTCAAATTTAGCCGGGTTAATATGTTGTCCGCATAATAACCCTTTAAGACAAGCCTCGTCCAAAAGTCCATCGGGTTTTCCATAATTCCAACGGACGTAACCACGATTGTGTGCATTAATTTGGAGAAATAATTGCCAATATGCTAATCACTACTGTATAATAGACGAACCTGGAGGGGAAAAGGGCCCAACTATCTCTTGTTTTGCAGAAAATGAGTCACGAAGTCCCCAGATTCGGTATAGTCGGTAGTATTCCTCCAGTTTTGATAGATTGGTAGAGGGATCTTCCCTCAAGTGATCAAAATCATGTGAAAAGAGTCTTAGGGAATTTGCCATCACTATTGGATCTTTAACCAAATAAGCTGCTAATCGAGGCTGCCACTCTGTTTTGGGATAAGGAATGGGCTGTGTTCTATTTTGGAGACATAGAAATGTCTTCCCTTCTGTAAGAAATCGGGGGATTTGCTGGGTTGCCTTAGGATAGCCCTGGTCTGTTGGTACCTAAAAATCGCACCACCAGAGGGTTCCTTAAAATGATGGGGCTAAAGAAAAATGATGATTTGGAGTGCCTCAAAAACTCCTACATACCTTTTGATTTCCTTTACGAAAGATACGGTCATAATAGCTCTTACCGTATTTTTGATGATGAGTTGTCAATCACCTCTTTGGGCTGGGTTCATCGTAGGGCATTCGTGTTCCTTCTTGGGCATGCTGGTATTCTTAATCCAAGGGGATAAAATCCGTACTAGGCTGGCTATGGTGGCAAAAACTCTGATGGATGGGATCGAGGGCCAGACATACACTATTGTCCCTATGATCGTTGCAGACATATACCTGGACGTAGAATGCTGTCAAAAGGGGTCCAAATTCTTTGAGGGTTGCAACTTTCTATTACAAGTTTGGCTGTTAGAACATCTCCAAAGGGGCCAATAGTGCCAAAAGTTTCCACGAAGGCCATGGAATGACCATATAGCCTTCCATCACCTTAAGAGAATGACTTACATTCCGGACATGTTTTCTCAACCTAGGGATGCCATATGATGGGTGTATTTTTTCAACAAGTTGACTGAGGACCAGGTTTAGTGGATGTTCGAGTGGTTCCCCACCGATGAGTTCATCATCAGATACAGAAACGTCCCACATTTGGTGCTGATCGGATTAAGAGGGATATATCCTTATGCTTCCCTCAGGGTTATGAGACAAGCAGGCAGGAGACAGGTCATACCACAGGTTGCTAAGATGAATCACTTCAGAGCCGATTTCCAGGGTAACGCCATCCCATATAAGTATGAATCACAACATATGTGGACTTTGAAGATTATTGTGGAGAAGGATACCATCGATCCAGATCGATATTATGCGGGCATTCATACTTTTACCCCTCATGGTTGGATGATAATCTATCAGGAGTTTTTGAGCCAAGGGTTGGTCCAGGAAATAGGTTCATAGATGAGTTTGCCGAAGCAGAGGTGAAGTACAACAAGCTGCAGAAAAGAGTTCGAGAGTCTGAAGTTGAACATATAGCGCAACATAAGGTTGACATGGAAATGATTAACGAGTGGAAAGAAAGATCTGTTCAATCTAGCGAGAGGCTGGAATATCTGGAGTACAGTTTAATGGAATTGGAGGGGAAGATAAGAAAGAGGGTCACCGACTGTCATAATGCTAAAGGAAATGAAGGAGGGCATTTGGCAAGGGCATTCCTACTACTGAACCTGCGTGAGCTGGGGGAGTTGATCGACAACAACATTTGGTCTAAATAGGGTCCTTCTAGGACCAAGTAGATTAGATTTACTTGCTTTCCTTTTAAATGTAATAATGCCGAGTGCCATTAACAATAATATCTTATTTAGTGTCATTTTGGGGCCTTTTTTTTACATTAATGAAATGAGGCAATTTTTGGCACTGAATTTCTCCAAATGTATTTGTCTCTAGGCTGCACAATGAGGCTCCCAAATTAGGATGCGAGTTTACATTCCCGCAATATGTGTTTAAATACTGCAAACTTTTCAGAATCATTACTGACTTGTTTACCTTTTGTTTTTCTTTATTCTTTATTTCCATCTCCTAAGGTTGGTTCGCTCATACTGGCATCATCAGCGTATCACACTAGATCTAGATGCCCTCTACCTCCCCCTCCTTCAAGAATACAAAGAGTAAAAGGAAAGCAAAAATGGACGACTTAAGTGGTATTCGAAATGAAAATGCGGAAAATGCAGAAACTTCAGATGGTCGGAGTACTCCGGCACTAAATTATTTAGTTTTGAGGTTAGAACAAAAGATACTGGAGCTACAGGGAGAACTTAAGCAGGTCCGCAACTTAGCAAACCTATCCCTCACCCTGAATATCCCCGACATCAACAAACAAATGCCAAAATCCCGTCACCTCCCCAAAATACACTGAACCAACATCCCCAAAACCCTCCTGCACCGCATCAATATGCAACCCCACCTCAAGATATCAATCCCTTACCAATACCAACTCTATCACAACACCACCATTAACTAATTCAGTACCCACCAACTGCCATTTATCACACTCCCCAGAACACACCACAACCCATTCCCGATCCTCAAAACTCAACCAATGACCATTACTATACCCAGGCTCCCGGCACTCACCAAAACAACCTTATATACGTGAAAATCGTACCTCACTCTACTCAACCAACTTCCTATACACCAGAATCCGCTGAGAAGGACCTGCTCATCAAGAACATGGCTGAAGAACTTAAGAAATTGACAAGTTGGGTTCAGGATGTTGAAGGAGGAAAAGGGATAAAAGGTTTGAACTATGAATACCTATGCATACAGCCAGATGTAGAGCTTCCAGAGGGGTACAAACCTCCTAAGTTTGAGATGTTTGACGGTACAGGTGATCCCAGGGTTCATTTGAGAACCTATTGTGAAAAGCTTGTCGGGGTCGAAAAGGATGAAAAGATCCCAACGAAACTCTTTATGAGGAGTCTTAATGGAGATGCTTTGTCCTGGTATATCAACTAGGATCCTAATAAATGGTCCAACTAGGTGAGCATGGAATCAAATTTCATGGAACAATTCAGGTTAAACATAGAAAATGCACCAGATGTTTTCTACATTCAGAACCTCAAGAAGAAATCCACCGAGACTTTCTGCGAGTATGCTACCCGTTGGAGGTCAGAAGCGGCCAAGGTCAGACCATCTTTGACCGAGAAACAGATGAACAAGTTGTTCGTCAGAGCACAGGATCCGCAATATTATGAAAGATTGATGGTTATTGAAAACCATAAATTCTTTGATATCATCAAAATTGGTGAAAAAATTGAAGAAGGCATCAAAAGTGGGATGGTAACAAACTTTGAGGCATTACATGCCATAAACAAGGCATTACAATCATGCGGCATATCAAAGAAGAAAGACGTTAGGGCGATAATGGTGGCTCAGGGCCCGAAATCTCCACTCACATATCAAAAACCGCCACCCACATATCAGTCACCCCCACCCACATACCAAGCACCACCACCTACCTATCAACCCTCATCTCCCAGATATTCCCAATTGCCACTGTTTATCATACCTATAATTCCCAACCATCTCATTTCCAATCACCTCCAACTCATCAAAATTATCCAA
This sequence comes from Nicotiana glauca, assembly GCA_026770625.1. NCBI lineage: Eukaryota > Viridiplantae > Streptophyta > Magnoliopsida > Solanales > Solanaceae > Nicotiana > Nicotiana glauca. The sequence goes on along the minus strand of MU686300.1, from coordinate 104,989 downwards.
GACCGTGACCTAATTTTGACCGCAAATCACCCAGACAATACACCACACTGCTATTGCTGAACCCATCGACCAACTGTATAAAAGGCTAAAAGTCGTTGGTTACGTCACCCCTGTTCCCGCTATGGCACTAGAGAATCCATCCCAATAGGTCAACCCAAACAAAACCTGTGCATACCATTCCGGTAAGAAAGGGCACACCATTGACGAGTGCCGAACATTGAAAGACAAAATCCAGACGCTGATTGATAACAAGGTCATACAGGCGAAAGAAGATGCACCCAATATACACAATAACCCCTCCCCGGATCATAGGGGTGGTGGGATACATGTGATAGAGATGGGCGAAGAATGGGATCATGAGGGGTCAATTGGGCTTATTCGAGAAGGCGATGACTTTAAACCTGCAATCACACTTACTTCTGTTGTAGTACAAACTCAGTCGCCGATTAAAGTTGAGGTAGCTGCATCGGTTCCACTTGAGGTAGAGATAGCTCCACTTGCGGCCACCCCTATTTCATTTGAAGTAGAGGTGGCCACACCTTTCATAGTGACAATATCAACCACACCTCCTTTCAGCTCAAAAGCAATACCCTGTGATTACATTGCCGAAGCTAGGCGAAAAGGAAAGGCAAAGATGGAGGAATCCGATGCTGCACAAGGAATGACTAGGACCAGAAAAGTCTACACACCTGAACACTTGGGAGGATCAAGTAAGGATGCCACTACCAAGTAGCCTTTCATTGAAATAGGGCTGGATGACCTTTGGAGGAAAGTACAAGCAAGGGTATATTACGTTATTGATCATTTGAACAAAACCACAGCTCAGATATCCATCCTATCACTATTGCAAAATTCAGAGGCGCACAAGAATGATTTGATGAAGGTATTGAGTGAAGCTTATGTACCCAGCAATATCACCTGTGGAGAGATGACCAACATGGTAGGGCAGGTGCTGGAAAGTCATAAAATAATCTTCCACAAGGATGAGCTACTACCTGAAGGGCTAAATCACAACCGAGCATTGCATATCACGGTGCAATTTGAAGACAAATTCATCGCCCCGGTCTCGATTGATGGGGGTTCAAGCCTCAATATTTGTTCGTTAGATACTCTGAAAAGATTGGGCAAAGGTTTTCATGAAATACGGGTAGTAAGCATGAACGTGAAAGCCTTCAATGGTCTCAAAGGGCCACGATTAGAGAGGTTAATATTTGTCTACAGATGGGGCCAATTTGGTTCGACGTCGAATTTCAGGTGCTCGACATATCAGCCTCATACAATCTTCTATTGGGCCGACCATGGATACATGCCACGGGGGCTATGGCTTCCACACTACATCAGGTCATGGAATTCGAATGGAACCATTATGAGGTATTCACAGAGATGGGAGTAACCCCATTTACACCAATCAAACCATCCCAATTACTGGAAACAGAAAAAGACTAGGAAGGGAAAGGTATCATCACATCGAACATGTCAATGCCATTAAGAAAGACAAATGGTAGAGTAGCAACATGGAAAGCATACTGGCATGGTCTGGGTATGAACCCGATAAAGGGCTTAGGAAGAATCTCCAGGGTATTACCAGACCGATACAGCTGAAACGTCACGGTAGTACTTTCGTGATCGGATACCACTATACATGGCAAGAGTATAATGATTGGTCACCTCCATAGCAAGGACCTTATTACCCTCTCAAGAAACTAGTGCCACATCTGGATCAGACTTTTCACCAAGCTGATACAATATAGGGAACTGCAGCAGAAGTATTAGTTGGGGTGAGGAATCTATTCTTGGAGTATGAAGACATGGATTGCAGTGAAATAATTGAGGAGGATGAGGAAGAAGGCCTCACTATTCGGACTGCGGAGAAGGGAGCTGTTCTCAGGAACTGGACTGGCACACCGTCCCGGGCCCGCCGAGTCCCTGAGTAGCTTGGCGGATTTTATTTCTATAGCCATTCTAGGCATCTAAGGTTTTTAGTAATTTTGTTTTAAAGAATCACTTGTTTCAAAATAAATGCTCGATTCATCGAACCGTACTTGTTTGGAAGTTTTAAGTCTTAATCAAATGCATTGCTCTTTATTGTTCATTATTATCTTCCACATTTTTCTTTCTACAATGTTATTATTACTTTTCCTGATGAATCAGTGACTGTGACATGTAATGAGACAACAGAATATGAGGATAATGATTCAGATGAAGAAGATGAAATACCCGAGGAAGTTGTTAGAGAGGTTGAAATCTTTGAGAATAAGCCTAAGTCCAACCTGGACAAAACTAAAGCAGTAAATTTGGGGAACGTCGAGACCGTCAAAGAGACTCACATCTGCATTCACTTATCACCAACAGAGAAAGAAGAGCTCTTTAATTTTTTAAAGGAATATGAGGACATCTTCACATGGTCATATGATGATATGACCAGTTTGAGCACGTCCATAGTGGCTCACAAGCTGCCTACCAATCCCATGTGTCCGCCGGTGAAGCAAAAACTCAGAAAATTCAAACCAAATATGAGCCTGAAAATTAAGGAGGAAGTTCCTAAGCAAATCAAAGCCAAAGTAGTCAGGGTGGTTGTGTACCCAACCTAGTTAACCAACATTGTGCCAGTTCCAAAGAAAGATGTGAAAGTTAGAGTATGTGTTGACTATCGAGACTTAAACAGAGCAAGTCCAAACGACGACTTTCCACTGCCAAATATACACATCTTGATCGACAATTGCGCCAAGAATGAACTCTAATCCTTTGTAGATTGCTTTGCGGGTATCACCAGATCTGGATGGATGAAGAAGACCGAGAGAAAATAGCTTTTATTACACCATGGGGGGCATACTATTACAAAATGATGCCCTTTGGTCTAAAGAATACTGGGGATACTTACATGGTAGCCATGTCTATCATCTTCCATGATATGATGCATAAAGAAATAGAGGTGTATGTGGACGACATCATTATCAAATCTAAGAGGGTCGCGGATCACATATCGGACTTGAAAAAGTTCTGTGTCAGGTTAAGGAGGTACAACTTAAAACTGAATCCCACAAAGTGCATTCTGGGTTCCCGCGAAAGTTAGTGGGATTCATTATCAGTCGTCAAGGGATCGAGCTGGACCCGTCTAAAGTTAAGGCTATTCAGGAGTTACCATCGCCTAGGAGCAAAAAGGACGTGATGAGCTTTCTAGGACGTCTCAACTATATCAATCGCTTCATAGCACAGTCCACAGTCATATGTGAACCCATCTTCAAGATGCTGAGTAAAGATGCCAAAACAAGCCGGATCGAAGATTGTCAGAAGGCTTTTGACAAAATCAAGGAGTACCTGTCCACACTGCCGGTTTTGGTCTCGCCAAAACCAGGACAGCTTTTCCTACTCTATCTATCCGTATTGGATGGAGCTTTCGAATATGTTCTGGGACAACATGACTAGACAGGGAGAAAGAGCAATTCGTATACTACCTAAGTAAGAAATTTAAACCTTATGAGGCACGATACTCTCTGCTGGAACACACTTGTTGTGCTTTGACCTGGATGGCCTAGAAGTTGAGGCATTACTTATATGCCTATACCATATACCTCATATCCAGGATGGACCCTTTGAAGTACATATTTCAGAAACCCATGCAAAGTAGGAAGTTAGCCAAGTGGCAGATACTATTGAGTGGGTTCAATATCATTTATGTAACTCAAAAGGTGGTCAAAGGACAAGCATTGGTAGACCATCTTGCTGAAAATCCGGTGGGAGGAGAATACGATCCCCTTAAAACATATTTTCCTGATGAAGAGGTGTCATTCATAGGAGAGGACATTACCAAAGCATACGACGGTTGGAGGATGTTCTTCGACAGAGCTGCAAATTTCAAATGACTGGGCATTGGAGCAGTTTTGGTATCAGAAATAGGTCAACATTATCCGGTATCTGCTAAACTCTTATTTCCCTGTACCAACAACATGGCAGAGTATGAAGCCTATATACTAGGACTCAACATGGCGAATGACATGAATATTCAGGAGCTACTGGTAATCGGTAATTTAGATTTACTCATGCACCGGGTACAATGAGAGTGGGCCACCAAGAATTCTAAGATATTTCCATATCTGCACCATGTACAGGTATTGAGAAAGAGGTTCACGAAGATAGAGTTTTGACATGTACCCAGAATTCAGAATGAGTTTGCCGATACATTGGCCACCTTGTCATCTATGATACATCATCCAGACAAGAATTTCATTGAACCCATCCCAGTGAGAATTCATAATAAAACGGCGTATTTTTCCCACGTTGAAGAGGAAATATATGGAAAACCTTAGTTCCATGACATCAAAAAGTATTTGGCAAAAGGAGAATATTCGGAGCATGCAAACCATACTAAAAAATGCACACTTCGGAGATTGTCCAATCACTTTTTCCATAGCGGAGGAAACTTGTATAGAAGAACTCCTGATTTGGGATTGCTAAGATGCGTCGACGCAAAAGAGGCTTCTAAGATACTTGAGGAGATACATGCTGGGACCTGCGACTGGCATATGAATGGTTTTGTCCCGGCCAATAAGATACTTAGAGCCGGTTACATTTTAATGAATATGGAGACATATTGTGTCCAGTATGTCCGCAAATGCTGCCAATGTCAAGTGCGTGCCGATATGATAAGAGTTCCACCAAATGAGCTCAATGCAACAACCTCGCCTTGGCCATTCGCTGCCTTGGGAATGGATGTCATCGGCCCTATCGAGCCCACAACTTTAAACGGGTACAGGTGTATTCTAATAGCCATTGATTACTTCACAAAATGGTAGAGGCTGCATCTTACAAATCTGTAACCAAGAAAGTCATCGCAGACGTTGTCAAAGATCGTATTGTTTGCCAATTCAGAGTTCCCGAGTCCATTATCACTGATAATACCGCCAATATCACTAATGAAAGTCATGTATGAGAATTTCAAAATTAAGCACAAGAATTCCATAGCCTATAGACCTCAGATGAATGGAGCCGTAGAAGCCGCCAACAAAAACATCAAGAAGATACTAAGGAAGATGGTAGAAAACCACAAGCAATGGCACGAGAAAATACCCTTTGCTTTGTTGGGATACCGCACTACAATTCGCACATCAACCAGAGAAACTCCCTACATGCTGGTTTATGGTACCGAAGTTATCATCCCAGCCGAGGTAGAGGTTCCTTCTTTAAGGATCATACATAAAGCCGAACTCCGCGATGCAAAATGGATAAGAAGACGCTATGAATAATTGGCCCTTATAGATGGAAAGAGAATGAACAAAATATGTCACGGTCAGCTTTTTCAGAACAGAATGTCCAGAGCTTTCAACAAAAGAGTCAAACCAAGACAATTTGCACCAGGACAGCTGGTGCTGAAGAAGAACTTCCCACATCAAGATGAAGCCAAAGGGAAATTCTCTCCCAACTGGAAAGGTCCTTACATGGTTCACAAGGTACTAACAGTAGGAGCACTCATACTTGCAGAAATGGACGGAGAAGTCTGGCCAAAACCAATCAATTCAGACGCAGTAAAAAACAATATGCTTAGATGTTTCACATTCACATGATGTAATTGAACTACGCTTGACCTGAAATCCATTTAAGAGGAGATATGTAGGAAGCCCTATGGGTTTGGTCATATCATAATAAAATTTCCATTTCCCCAAGATCAGAAACTGGGGCAGAATTTTGAGGACGACCCTAAAAATTCCGGAGCAAGTCCAGCTGACGCCAACATATGCCATATGGTTAGAAATCGGTTAAGAAACTGGGGAAGAATTTTGAGAAGGATTATCAAAATTCTAAAGAAGGTTCAACAAGGCTCGTTACTCGCAAGCGGTTGAAGAATCATCTATCAAACTAGGGCAAAATTCTAGCACGAGAAAGCTGCAATGTCTTTGAAATATGTTACAATCACTAGTTCATCTAAAATTACTTGATATTTCAATATGTTTCTAAAATAACTCTATTTTTATCAATAATTGCATATTTTCAAAAACTCTATGTCCATAACAGTCAGGTGTTACCCAGGGAAACTAAAACGAGGCTTCTAGAACGGAGCATAGCCAGGCCAGCAGACAAAGGCACGAACCAACCTCCCCTTACGGTACTTACAATTTTTCTTTGAGCGCATGCACATCTGACGTAGCGATAGTATTCAAAAATATATATGTATGAAGAAAAATCACTATCGAACGGGCCACCAGACACCAAATGTATCCCCAGCTGAGAAACATTCTACCCTTATTTGCTATTTGCATGGGACTAAGCCCTGTCCCGCATCCTGCATGAGGCTAATCCTTGTCTCCATATTTGCATGAGGCTAATCCCTGCCTTCACATCTGCATGAGGCTAATCCCTGCCTTCATATTTACATGAGGCTAATCCCTTCCTCCATATTTACATGAGGCTAATCCCTACCTCCGTATGTGCATGAGGCTAATCCCTACCTCCATATTTGCATGAGGCTAATCCCTGCCTCCATATTTGCATGAGGCTAATCCCTGCCTTCATATCTACATGAGGCTAATCCTGCCTCCATATTTGCGTGAGGCTAATCCCTGCCTCCATATTTGCATGAGGCTAATCCCTGCCTCCATATTTGCATGAGGCTAATCCCTACCTCCATATTTGCATGAGGCTAATCCCTGCCTCCATATTTGCATTAGGCTAATCCCTGCCTCCATATTTGCATGAGGCTAATCCCTGCCTCCATATTTGCATGAGGCTAATCCCTACCTCCATATTTGCATGAGGCTAATCCCTGCCTCCATATTTGCATGAGGCTAATCCCTACCTCCATATTTGCATGAGGCTAATCCCTGCCTCCATATTTGCATGAGGCTAATCCCTACCTCCATATTTGCATGAGGCTAATCCCTGCCTCCATATTTGCATGAGGCTAATCCCTACCTCCATATTTGCATGAGGCTAATCCCTGCCTCCATATTTGCATGAGGCTAATCCCTACCTCCATATTTGCATGAGGCTAATCCCTGCCTCCATATTTGCATGAGGCTAATCCCTACCTCCATATTTGCATGAGGCTAATCCCTGCCTCCATATTTGCATGAGGCTAATCCCTACCTCCATATTTGCATGAGGCTAATCCCTGCCTCCATATTTGCATGAGGCTAATCCCTACCTCCATATTTGCATGAGGCTAATCCCTGCCTCCATATTTGCATGAGGCTAATCCCTACCTCCATATTTGCATGAGGCTAATCCCTGCCTCCATATTTGCATTAGGCTAATCCCTGCCTCCATATTTGCATTAGACTAATCACTGTCTCAATATTTGCATGAGGCTAATCCCTGCCTCTATATCTGCTTGAGGCTAATCCCTGCCTCCATACTTGCATGAGGCTAATCCCTACCTTCATATTTGCATGAGGCTAATCTCTACCTCCATATTTACATGAGGCTAATCCCTGCCTCCATATTTGCATGAGGCTAATCCCTACCTCCATATTTGCATGAGGCTAATCCCTGCCTCCATATTTGCATGAGGCTAATCCCTGCCTTCATATCTACATGAGGCTAATCCTGCCTCCATATTTGCGTGAGGCTAATCCCTGCCTCCATATTTGCATGAGGCTAATCCCTGCCTCCATATTTGCATGAGGCTAATCCCTACCTCCATATTTGCATGAGGCTAATCCCTGCCTCCATATTTGCATTAGGCTAATCCCTGCCTCCATATTTGCATTAGACTAATCACTGTCTCAATATTTGCATGAGGCTAATCCCTGCCTCTATATCTGCTTGAGGCTAATCCCTGCCTCCATACTTGCATGAGGCTAATCCCTACCTTCATATTTGCATGAGGCTAATCTCTACCTCCATATTTACATGAGGCTAATCCCTGCCTCCATATTTGCATGAGGTTAATCCATGCCTCCACATTTGCATGAGGCTAATCCTTGCCTCCATATTTGCATAAGGCTAAGCACTGCCTCCATATTTGCATAAAGCTAATCCCTGCTTCCATATTTTCATGAGGCTAATCCCTGTCTCCATATTTGCATGAGGCTAATCCCTGCCTCCACATCTGTATGAGGCTAACACCTACCTCTATATCTGCATGAGGCTAATCCCTTCCTCCATATTTGCATAAGGCTAATCCCTTCCTCCATATTTGCATAAGGCTAAGCACTATCTTCCATTTGCATGGGACTGAGCATTGTCTCTCCTTGCATAAATGTTGCTCGGTTCCGATACTATCAATTTGCTCTTCCGTCGGGCTAAGCCACGCCCTACATTTCGCAAGACTAAGCCTTGTCTTGTCAACATCTTATTATTGCATCTCATGGGGTGAAACATTGCCAATATATCCAAAGGTGTCATAGTCTAAAGGCATCATCCTCATAACCAGAAGACACCATACTATGGCCTAAGGATCTCTCAAATTTGCATATCATTATTCAAAGGCGTCATGGTTCAGAGGCACCATCTTCAGGGCCCGAGAACATCATTTCATGGCCTGCGAATCCCTCACCAATCAATTCATGGTCCAGGACATCATGGTGTGAGGACGTCATCCTTAACCGTCCGAAGACAACTCTCATGGTCCAAAAGAAAATCTGCATCATATTTAAATTCTCGTACAAATACATGTTGTAGCATCTCTTTATCTGTAGGTGACCAGTAAGCAACCGCTATCCCAGCAGGACCAACCTCGCTCTAGTTTCTTCACCTATCTCAAACTTGACCGTTCACCATAACCACTTTTTTATCCATCCCGAAATCTCATGTCCATTCTTGTAATGACTTCATCGGTATATTCTGCTGATAGATCTGGAACTACACATGGCCTGATTCCTGTAAAACTAGGGATATGTAAGCAGTTCAAAGACCAGAGTCCGACCTCTATCTTTCAAAACATCCCATCAGATCAAAATTGACCATCATTTCTTTACCCAAAAATTCTTTCATCCTTCCCGGGTAAAGAAGGCAACTGTTAATACCTAATTTTTCCCTATAATATTTTTGAAATGCATATATACTTTTAAAACTATGCATTAGCATCAATGGGTATTTTTCCATAATTTTTACATCCTTAAATTAGTTTATTTCAATATTTTCTTCATATAAATAATTGTAAAATTGCATCACAAATGAATTTAAAACGCGTCTTGATTTAATATTACTATTATGGTCCTATTGAGTCCAAATTATTTCTTAAATAACCAAATTGACACCTTTTGGCTATAATTGCAATAACTTTGCAATTATAGCCCATGCGTGCATTTTTTATATTATTTTACCAGAAATTAATCATTTGCATTTTAAATACTAAATAACTATTTTTAAAATATTTCAGTGCATGAAATTCTTTTTTTATAATTAGTAATTATTTTACAAATTATTTTTCATCAATTGTTTGGGGTATTTAACAAATAACCTCTTATATTTCAATTTTAACCCTTTTATACCAGCCCAAAACCCCCTTGATATTAAACCAAAAACTAGCCCAAAACCCCTTAGGCCCAATATGTATTCCCCCGACCCAAACCTCTTGCCCAATCCTGGACGTTGATTATTTTTGATCAACGGTCCAGGACTCGCCTACCATAATTAAACCAAACGCCCCCCCAAACCCTTTCATTATTTCTCATTTACGCTGCATTTTCGTTCCCTCATCTCTCAAATGCTCTCTAACTCTAACCCAAGTTACCCTTGCCGTCACTCATCCACTGTCGTTCATGGTGGTTTCTCACCACCACCAGGCCTCTAATGGCCTCTCCTATGCAGGCACTGCCATCTCTAAGGTCCTCAAGGGACCAGGGATAGTCCGCTTATGCCTTTGGTTCTTTCTCGCCTGTTTCAAGCCCTTCTGGTTCGATTTCGAGTAAGATCTTCCTATTTCGCCTTAAACCTATGGATTTCTAAGCCTACGACTTTATCTCTAAGTAGTTTTCTCGAAACCCTAATTTCGTCCTTTGAACTTCTCAGATCTGTACAGATCTGAGATGGATTGAACTTATTTCACTTGTTTTTTTATGAAAATCTTCTGGTTGTACGAGTGGTTTTCCATTTTCTTAAATTAGGGTTTCCCAAAAATCCTTTTCTTCAAAACGTTTTGCTGACTTTAAGTATTTAATCTTCTATTTTAATGTGTTTTTGACTGATTTCGTAGAGTTTGCTTCAACCCTAACAAGTTTATGCTAAAACCACAATTTTTTTGATATTTTTGTTTGGATTCCGAGCTTGTTCGTGTTACTTGATGCATGATTTTGTTCTGTGCTTTGATTCGCGTGGTTTCTCCTTCGTTTAATTTGAATGTCTTGTGATATTACCCTAATGTGCTTCTATTAAGGTTCCGGGTTCAATTTCTCGACTGATTCTATGTGTCTATATTCGTTCTCTTTGTTTATTCATGGAAAACCTATATTTTTCTTCTTAAATCAATATTGTTTTGAATTCTTGATTTACTAATTTGTTTAACAAAAACTTATATGCTGAGCCTTGATTATTCCTTTATCTGCAACCAACCTCTTAATTATTTTCTTACCTTATTAGAATTAACTGTGATACTTGCTGATTCTTACTAATTGTTTCCGCAATTAAACCCCTGTTATTTACCCCTAATTGCCCATTATGTGTTTATGTTTTACTTGATTCTTCTTTCCTTAAATATTGTCCTTCTCTTTACCGTTGGTTGATTACCCCTCAATTAGGGGAGACCGTACTGGTTTTATGCATGATTGATTCTATAAATTTCCCTAATTGCTGAACTATTGGTCTTTTACCTTATTTTGTTTATTTCCTAACTATTATATAAACTCTCCTCTATTCTTACTTCTGGACACGAACAATAGGTCACCACTACACTTACACTCTAAAAACTCTCTCTCTGTTCTTCTTTGTTACTTGTGATATTCATTGGCCTAACTGAAAACCAAGTACTGGTGATATTCATTGGCCTAACTGAAAACCAAGGCTAACCATTGCACAACCTTTGCTATACATTCTGTGTTCTTCTTCCTAGCTGGTATGCACCTGATTAATTTTTGAACTCTACACCTAATGTGTTTCATTACTGCCTTAATTCATCAGTCATGAGTTCCATTCTTGTGCCTGTTTACTGTCTTGTTTAGCATGCCTAACATTGTCTTGTTCAATATATGATTAGAATGTATCAACTATACTTGCATGTCTACTATTTATCTAGCATGTCTAAATCTTGTTTTGTTTAGTGTATGATTAGCATGTTTACACTATGAATGCTTGTGTGGTTTTTGCCTAGTCTGTTCATTTAAGTCCTTGCCTACTCTGCTTTACTAATGAGATCATGCTAAATCATCTAGTCTCTCAAGGCAACTCTAGTTGTGTGTTTGGTCATGTCCAAGGTTTATGTGTTTTCAATATGTTTTTGTTGTAATCTTTGCTCCATGTCTCAATCATCTACCCTTGTAACTAACTTATTTCTACAAAATCTTGAGAATTCTGTGCATCTGTTAGACACTAAGGTGTATTCTATGTGTCCCCAACCCCTCTCTTCCTGTGTGGAATCTGTTTGCCAAGTGTTTCTGAATCTGGTTGTTCTGCGATTTGTGTTCTGATTTCAAAATGTTTTTATACTTTTCTCAAGCTATTTTACCCCCAAACTAGTTCTGGTTTTTAGAATATCTTTTCACTCCTAAGAGCCCTCCCTATACCTACCAAAACCTTTTCAAATCATGCCAAGCACTCTCACCTACTGTTAGGTTATTAAGTCCTGCCCCTATGGTATGTGTACTGCTTAGAGATCTTTGAGATCTCTTTGAACTCTGGCATATCAGGGTTGTCTCTTCCACACTGCACATAATTAGTCTTTATTTGATCAAAGTCTGGGTGTGAGCACTGCCCGAGATTATTGAGGTCCTTAGGGAACTCTGACACACCTAGACACAAATGTGGCCTTGAAATTTTGGGCATTTGAGACTATTGAAGGCCTGGTACCCCATGTTTGCTTTTGGGCCTGCATCAGGCTCCCTATAGTTTAATCTATGTCATATTTACGTAATTTATTCAATCTTGGTCTGTAATAATTATTTGTAAATATATACTGCAATAATTAGTGAAACGGGAGGGTAGTTGTATGGTACTGTGGGTAAAAATGGGTAGAAAACATGCTATAGGATTTATATTCTGCAAATATGTATTAGGATTTATATTCTGCAAATATGTATTAGGAGCCATGTTCTAGGATTGTTATGTCTATTTGTATTTAAACCATGTTGAACTTGTTTATTAGATAACATGTTCTTAGGGTATTCACGCCTATTGATTCAGCATACTACATGTCATTTATCGCTATTCCAGCTTTGATTTTGCATAAGTACGGTCACATAGGTACCCTGCTATTAAATAATCTTAATAAAAAATTATCATGCATTAGATACCATGCTCTTAGGAACTCTGTTTGCATCTGTTTGAACCACAAAGCTGTCCATGAAAGGGTTTAAAACAAACTCACACACAGGTATCACACCTCTAAGCACAATTGATAAGTCGCCTGTATCACTTAGATAAACATGCCTATAGGATAAAAGAACTTCAAACTGTTTCCTAGAATTGTGACTGCATATACACACTTGGGCAAGCCTTAGGACGTTAAATAATTATGAAACCAATTCTGTTTATGTGTGGAATTATCCATGCTTAACAGGCTATAAAACCAGTAGGCAAACTGGTTAGGATTCTGCCACTTCACTTAAAATAAACGCTACATGTTCTGTTTTGTGATGTTCATCTAGATATCATGCTCCTAGGCTTTCTAAACTTATTCAAAATCAGTTGTTTGAGATGTGCTATTTATTTTTTTATTAACATGTGGAGGTAAATATGAGCCTTAACTGCTTTTTCCCTATTTTATTGTCCTATATGTTCTTTTCCTATCGCCTAGATTTTCCCTTTTAAACACCTTAGGTTGTCTAGAACTGTCCAGATTTAGAGGTCCTAAATTCCCCTGGAGCCACAAGGAAGGGATGGGTAGTAGCACGCTTAGAGGTTTTTAATAAAACTCGCTTATATAACCACTAAGGGGAGGGTAATGGGTAGTAAAAGGATATGATGACCTGCGCGCTAATGTCACGTATAGCCCCTCTAGTTTAGGAGGATTACCGGGCATTGCATAGATTTATCCTGTAGGCTAATCAACTTAGGACTTCCCTTTCCCAATTCCCATATGTGTTTAATTTCTCTAAACTTCCTTTCTTTACATATACATGTGTAAGCTGTTCAAACCTCTCTTACTTTCATTATTTTAATTTTCTTGATCATATATGTATTTAGACTGTGAAACTACCTTTGTTTGCAAATATGTGTAAAAAATGTTTACTTATTAAAATGACTAATTCACATAGTTTAAGTTTGGTCGGGAGCTACTATTGTGGACCGTGAGGGGTGCCTAACACCTTCCCCTCAAGGTTATTTCGAGCCCTTACCCTAATCTCTGGTAATGCAAACTAGTTAAATGAGTTAATTACTCTAGGGCCCTAACGTACTATAATTTTTTAGGTGGCGACTATTCAAATACCCAATTCCCAAAAGAAAATGAGTTGTTCCCCATGAATGTCGAAACTCGGACTCTGCAAAGGAAAAAAGGGCGCGACACTTGTCTTTGGCGCTTGTGCCAACAAACGGGAGAGGGGATATCCCTAGCTCACGTGATGAACCTCTATTTCCCCAAAATATTCCGCGGCGGAATGATAAACTTCAACAAACACGACCACCGTGCTCTATTATCTAGCATGGATGATGATAACAACAGTCGGTGGATGGAATAGTTTGTTGCATTTTCCACTAATGATATCATTCCGGCTACAGGTTCATCCTTTTCTAGAATCACGGAACCACAATTGTAAGCCCCATGTTTAATGTTTCTTTCATTAGAAAAATTCTCATATCCTTATTGACCTTCCTTCTTTCGTCAGTTACAACAACTTGATGGGTTCCACCTAGGGTTTAAGTCTTGGACCAGTGGGTCCAAAAAATCTTGGACGTCATTACTCCCAAAACCCGCACGTGGAAAGAACTAGCCCTTAAATATGTGTGGAAGGTGTCACGACCCAACCTCAAGAGGCGCGACCGGTGCTCAATCGAGTGATCCCAACTGAGAAAGCCTTGTTAACATATTCTACTTAACTCAATGTGATTAGGGGAAACATACTTTCATTTATTTAGACCATAGGATAGATTGAATCATTCAACATTGATAGCTCGTTCTATATCACAACCTTAAACTGTAGTTAAGCTTCCAAGAGTTCATACAGTTACAATTTAGAGAAATAAGAGTTTAAGGTTACAACCTAGCTCATAGACCCATCCAACACTCGTACGTAACCCACACAAACGTCTATGAAGCCTCTATGGATACAATAGACAACTATGACAAAAACACCGGCAACAAGGCATCGACGATACCTCAAAAGTGGGAATCTACAACACAATATGTGCAACATAACCCCTCGAAGGAAAAAAGGGCTCACCAAGACTATGATAGGAGGATACTTCGCTATGCGCAATCGGCATTGTCCGCTATGGAGCCACCTACATTCTTTCATTTAAAAACATAGCGCCCCCGGAAAAAGGGACGCTAGTACCATGGAATAGTACTAGTATGTACAACTAAACACCATTTTATTAGAAAGAACTATCAAACAAGAACAAGGAAATCACAAGGGACAATCAAAGCTTTAACCGAACACCACATCATCAAATAAAGAATCATACAACTTTCATATGATTTCCATAACTTTATTTGGGGCATTTCATATGGTCATCATTGATAACAATACCACCGCTGTCTCGAGTGGAGTCCGATCATGACCCAATCGGCTAGGTTGCCTCATTTGAGGCATATACCTCAATCACCATCTCATTTCCCTTTTCTAGAATTCAATATCAGCACATTACCACCATATATGCAGCATGGTGTCCGATCACGGCCCCATCGGCTAGGACGCCTTACCTAGGCGTTGTCCCTTTCTTATTAATCCTCTTATTTGAATCTTTATTTCACATATATCACAACAATTCATTGGCACTTAGGGCCGCAATTTTCACATCATGCCCACTTTCAATATAAATATTGCAATTTAGGATAACAAGCACAAGCAAGAGCAATTCAAGTGTAAACATAGATAAGATTTCACATAGTTGGCATGACGATCTTAGTTTAAATCCTGACAGTGAGGTCTAGGCATTCCAAAACATGATTTATATTCTTCACACATCTTTAAATTATCAAGAATAGTATATTAAACATATTGAGGCACCCTTATCACGTATGTACAGTTGCAAAACCAATTCATGTGAAATAGCAATCAATTCATCAATCTAATTTCAGCCTTACCACATTTGCATGTACACCAACGAAGCTCAATTTCTAATAAAAAGGGTTTTATCCATACATACCTCAATAGGGCTTTCTTTAAATTCTTACAAAATTTCGGGACCTTTAGCAACTTTAATCTATTTTATGAAAATTACAAATTGAATCGAGAATTAGAGGCATGATTAAGATTCTAGCTTATTTAGGTATACTATCAAGCACTAAGTGTTCATTGTGATTTTAGGACCCCTTTGTGAGAGATTTTCATCATCTTATACCCCAATTGCTATCTTTTTAGCTCACAATTTTCCCATACCTGGTTATCTCCTATGCATGCAAGAAAATCCATTTTTATACCCATGAATCCACAAGCTAATTACTCATTCTAGTGTGAATTTTGAAACCAGAGATTAGGGCTCAAGTTCTTACCTCTTGGGATGAAAGCCTAGAAAATGTTGTTTGAAAGTCTTCAAAGATTTGGCAAGATTTGAGAGTTAGTTTCTCCCTCTAGAGCTCCCTCTCTCACTCTATTTGTAGTGAAAATAACATAAAAGAAGTCTAATGGGTATTTTTAATGGGATGGGGTTGGGTTTTAAAAGTTAGAAAATAAGAGCTCCAACACAATCTGCGATCGCATAATGGACATGCGGCCCACAAAATGGACCGCAAAAAAGGTCCCAAAACCTGAACAAACTATCTAGCTATGCGACAGAAATGCGGTCCGCATACCTGTTTTGCGGTCACATAATGCACCGCAGAACTGCTTCTCACAAAATTACAAGGGAATTATGTGATGACTATGCGGCCCGCATATTGATTATGCGATCGCATAATTCTCCGCATAATTGACCCCAAAATTAACCATCAAACTGCCTGACTCTGCGACGACTATGCAGTCCGTGTAGCTGTTATGCGACCGCATGATGGACTATAGAAATGTGCTTTTCTGGAAAACATAATTCCTTAAGTTTATAATGCACAGATCAATCCAAAGGGTCCGAACCGCGGCGAGCTTTATAACACATGGTCCTAATTTGGCACTACGAGATTTTGGGTTTTGAGCAGAAATTTCACGGGGCCTTACAGAAGACCAAAAATCATGGTAACTTAGACTCATCTCATCTTTGCTTTTTGTGTGAGGAAATTGATTAATCCTTTTTCTATTTTCCAAATTCAGGTCTACCCCAAGTCTCGGTTGTCGTCCCTGAGAAGGACATTTTGGCTGATCCTGCTGATGCGTCGAGGCTGCTTTATGAGGCACTTACTCGGCATGTGTCTTCGATCCTGCTTCGGGTGAAAGTGTTACTTCTCGAAGTCCCCCACCGTAGATCAAGAAACCAAAAAGAAGGTGTTCCTTCACGGCTGGGGGAAAGTATAAGAGGTCAAAAAATGCCGCCTCCAGTCATCTTTGGAAGTTGTGGTGATTAGCACTCTTCCCCGGCCGGCCGTAGATACCGTGATGATTGACGATGTTGGATAAATTAGTGATGAGGGAGATTCTCTACATAGAAGATGGTGATACTCATCAACTCAACATAATGCTCAACTTGTTGATTTAGTTACCCCTACCCTCTTCGCTTGATGAGCAACCAACAACCAGCAATGCATTTGCCGTAGCTGCTTCTCATCTTTCAACACCATCAGCTTTATCACCTTATTCACCCACTCTTCTACCAACAACTTCTACATCATTTCCACCATCCACATCTGTCCGAGAAGAGGATGTTCCTCTTCCCTAGTCCCAGTTCATGGGAATTTGGGGCAAAATTATGCCGCCCCTTTAGAAGATACACAAAGGAGGATAATCGTTACTCTCTCGGTCTCCACCAGATGCAATCTACTATATCGGTTGGTGGAACTTGCTAACTATATGAAGCCTCTGGATTCAGAAAAAGATTGGGAAAAGATATAGGCTCTCTTGGGAGAGTACTTGTTGAACAATGCTATGCACAACATCACAGTGGTATATTCTTCATTTCCTTTATCATTTCCTCTATCTTTAATTTAGTATTACTTTTGAATTTTCCTTTCTTGTTTTGCAGGACAATTTCCTTGCTTCCGAGGGCCTCCAAAAGTTTATTTGGGAAAATGAGGAACTTATCTCCGAGCGAGATCAACTTTTGGCCGAGCGGGACCAAACTGATGCTCGCCTCTCAAAACTGGAAGCCAAAGCTACTAAGGCTGTTGTGTTAGAGGCTCATTTCTGGAAAAACAAGTGGTAAGAGGAGATCCTTAGCCAAGAGATTGCCCTGCTGAGGGTTCTATTTCAAGAGGCTAGGGCCAAATGCGCTGAGGTCCATAGTGTCGTTCTTGCTGCATCCGATTGCGAGTCTACCTCCTCTAAAAGATTGACGAATTTTGAGGCATCCTTTAACTCCAAAACCAAAGATCTTGCTACTGCTGGGGTGAATATGACTTGCTAGAGGAGAAGTATAAGAGGACCATCGAGCATAATAGACTTTTCAGATCTACTGTCCGGGATCTCGATGTTGGTCTCTAGTTTGTTAGATCCGTGCATGAGAATATTTCTACTGAGATTGATCAACTAAGAAGAACTTCAGCACCGAACAACTTCCCTCATTGTTTAGAAAATGCATTTTATGTATAGCGTTAGGAGAAAAACCTTGGAAGAGGCCAAAACAGTGTCATAGAATTTTGACGCCGAAATTGCTAAGGCCCTTGAGTTGGAGTTAGCCCCAAAATGAGGTCTTTATGCCAGGCTCGATGCTACCGATTCTTCTAGTTTCGATTTTGAGTTCTCGGGAACTAGAGAGGAACCGGAAGGTGACGATGTTGAGGGCCAAAATGATGAAGGCCAAGATATCGAACCATCAGCGGATCTACCCACTTCCCCTGGGGGCGCGAATGCTTCTCTTCCTCCGGGTTCCGGAGATGCAACCGTTTAACTTTTTATTTCGTTTCCCAACTTTTGTGCCTGTGTCATTTTGGAATTTTTATTTTGAATAAAAACATCTATTGCTCAAGTATTGCATGGATCTTTCTGCGTTCTTTTTATTTGAACATTTATGCAGATTTTAATCTTTGCGTTCCTTCTTGCTTAAGTGTTCTGTGCAAGTTTATTTGTTGCACCTTTTTTCATTTAAGTATCCGCGCAACTTTCTTTTTTGCAATTTTTTGTGCAAGGTTTCGGGTGCATTTTTCCCTGAAAGCATTTGGATTACGGGCATAAGTTCTTCTGAAATCAACCCTTTAACACGAGGGTTTTCATAAGAGAGGGCCCTCTTATGTTTACGGTGCTCTTGAAAAGGATGTCTCCTATTCATTACGGCACTAATATTTGAAGTACTTGTTTAACTTCTAAATGAAAAAATCACTTCATCGTTCATAAAAAAAATAAGATAGAAATAAAAGGACTTTACTTTATTCCTTCCATTTACAAGAAGTACATAAACATTTGTTATGCTAAAAAGAAATTTCCATTTCTTGTGGATAATTTGTACAACTTGTTTCTACGAGGCTGGCCGCGTAGTCCCCAGTCCCAATAATACAACTATATTTCCTATTTTCATATTCCGGTCGACGTGGCAGTCATTATTATTGTATCCTCATATCATCCCCCCTAGTGTTCGAATGCGGAGAATGGAAATTTGAACACTTGAAGTTTTGCACCTTTGAGGACTCCACTAGTGAATTGCTAGATAATCTTCAATGCAGTAACAAACTTCACTTCCCATTAGGAATTTATGCTATCAAACCAAAGACTATATAACAATCCCTTAATGGTTTGTACTTTTGAACGGTCGAGTAACCTTTGCTTGATAGCAAACTTAACTTCCTTGTGGGAATTTTGCTACCGAGCTAAAGATTACCGAACCGCTTCGGAGCGGCTCTTCGCTTATGTGCCTTGTTACTAAAAGGTCTTATTGCTGCTATTGAAACCTTCTTCGTAGTATGCTTTCTGTTGCTACCTCGTTAAAAACCTTGCTAGAGAAACACGATTGGGACAAAAAATGGACGAAGGGAAAAGAGTGCAGCACGTATTTCAGTACAGGCGATGTTCTTCAGTAATAAATCTTTTGAGGTGTGCCATATTCCAGTTGCTTGGTAAATTTTCTCCATCTTGATTCTCCAACTCGTATGAGCCTTTCCCAGTGACAGTTGAAACTCCATAGAGGCCTTCCCATGTTGGACCTAACTTCCATGCATTGAACTCTCGGATGTTTTAACTTACTTTCCTTAGAACCAAGTCTCCCTCTTTGAAATAACAGAGGTTGTCTCTTCGATTATAATATCTTTCTATTATCTGTTTTTGGGTTGCCATCTTTATATGCGCCAAATCCCCGTGTTCATCGAGTCACTCTAAGTTGACGGACATTGCTTCATTTTTTCCTCTTTATTTGCCTAGAAATACCTCCAGGTAGGCTCCCCTACTTCCACTGAGGTTAAGGCTTCTGCTCCGTACACAAGGGACAAAGGAGTTTCTCCTATGCTCAATTTATCCATTGTTCTCTATGCCCATAGCACTCCAAGCAGTTCCTCAGGCCATTTACCTTTAGATGCTTCCAATCTCTTTTTGAGATTTTGTATAATCATTTTTTTCGTTAATTTTGCTTGACCATTTGAGCTCAGATGATAGGGCGAAGATGTGATTCTTTTGATTTTCAAGTATTCAAGGAACTTTGTGATCTTTAAGCTTATAAACTGTGGCCCGTATGTATCCTAAATCTGCAAATTATGTTCTCCCACAAGAAATCCATCTCTTCATGTTCACTGATCTTCTGATAAGGACCTACTTCGATCCATTTAGAAAAATAGTCAGTCAAAATAGAAAAAAATCTTACCTTGCTAGGGGCCGCGACAGTGGTCCGACGATATCCATTCCCCACTTCATGAACGGCCATGGAGACAGAATTGAGTGCAATGGTTCTGCAGGTTGATGTACCAGTGGTGCGTAGCGCTGACGCCTATCGCATTTTGTTCGAAATCTTTGGCATCTTGTTCCATTCGGGCCAATAGTACCTCGCCTTTACTAATTTTAGTACCAAGGATTCCGCACCCAAATTATTTCCATATATCCCTTTGTGGACTTCTCACATAACATAGTTAGCTTCGAAAGCTCCCAAACATCGGGCTAGGGGGACTTGGAAAGATTTTCTGTACAGTTAGTCTCCTTTGAAGCTATATCATGCTGCTTTGGTATGCAGCGCCCGAGATTCCTTGGAGTCTTCGGGAAACTTCCCCTGTTCGAGATAATCAATGATCTCATCCCTCTAGTCCTAGGCCAAATTAGT
This sequence comes from Nicotiana glauca, assembly GCA_026770625.1. Taxonomy (NCBI): domain Eukaryota; kingdom Viridiplantae; phylum Streptophyta; class Magnoliopsida; order Solanales; family Solanaceae; genus Nicotiana; species Nicotiana glauca. Next base: position 84,424 of record MU686300.1, on the reverse strand, counting down.
AGTATTCGCCTTATAGTAGCTATCTGCATCCAAAACTGAGTGCATGAGATGTATTACCGTACCCAAAATTTGATCCTTTCATTTCTGTTGATGAATCGAGGTTAGCTAATGAATTCTCTTATACATTTTCTTTCTTCGGGGTATGCGTAATTGACCATTTTCGGAACCGAGCAAGCAAAGTCTGAACCTTCACTACGTATTGTTGCATGCGCTCCTATTTGGTTTCAAAGATCCCGTTGACCTAATTTACCTCCAGCTGGGAGTCGCACTTGATTTTTATCACCTCAGAATCTAGTCCTTGAGCCAATTCGTGTCCTGTAATCAAAGCTTCATACTCTGCTTCGTTGTTAGTCAAAAGAACTGTTCTTATGGCATGCTTTAGGGTTTCTCCTAAAGGCGTGATCAATACTATGCCAAACGCGGACCCTTTTACATTGAAAGCTCTGTCCGTAAACAAATTCTACACTTCCGATGTCAATTTTCACACCATCACTGCTTCTTTGGTTGCTAGAGGCATCAATCTCGGACTAAAATCGGCCAAAACTTGTGACTTAATCGCAGTCCTAGGTTTATATTCTATGTAAAATTCACTCATTTTGATGGCCTATTTGGCCAACCTACTCGAGAGTCTGGGTTTATGTAGGATATTCCGCAAGGGAAAGGTGGTCACCACATGTATCGGGTGACATTAGAAGTAAGGCCTTAACTTTCGAGCGGTGACTACAAGAGCTAAGGCTAGCTTCTCCAAATGCGGGTAGCAAGTTTATGCTCCCATTAAAATTTTACTAATGTCATAAATGAGAGATTGCGTACCTTCATCCTCATGGACTAAAACAGCACTTACCGCTACCTCCGAGACTGCTAGGCAGATTAACAATTTTTCTCCTTCCTCCTACTTTGATAGTACGGAGGGCATGAAAAGTATATTTTCAAATCCCTTAAATCCTACTAACTTTTTGGAGTCCATTCGAAGTTGTTCTTAACGGTGGCATTTCTCTGATGATCGGGAAATAAACCTTCTCAAAGCGGAAAATCTCCCTGCTAGCCTTTAAACCTCTTTTATGATTGACAACTGGTTTAGGATGTCTTCTATGGATTTGATTTTATCGGGGTTTACCGCAATCACCCTTTGTGACACTAGAAATCTTAGGAATTTGCCGGAGCTGACCCTAAATGCGCACTTCTTGGTATTAAGCTTCATATTATACTTCCTTAGGATGTCAAAAGTTTCTTGCAAATGCTTAAGATGGTTACCTGCGTTCAAAGACTTAACAAGCATATCGTCTATATAAACTTCCATGGTTTTCCCTATCTACTTTTCAAACATCTTGTTTACGAGCTGGAGATAAGTGGCTCTAGCGTCCTTTAGCCCGAAAGGCATCACATTATAGCAATATGTGTTGAAATTCACTATGAACAAATTCTTTTCCTAATCATCCGGGTTTATCTTAATTTGGTTGTACCCAGAGTAAGCATCGAGGAAACTTATTAACTCGTGCCTGGCGCGTTGCATCAATCATTTGATCGATGTTTGGCAGTGGGAATGAGTTCTTTGGGCACACATTATAGTCTACACACATACAAAATTTATTGTTCTTCTTAGGAATTACTACTACGTTAGCTAGCCAGTCTGGATGCTTTACCTCTAGGATCGAACCAATATCAAGTAAGTGAGTTACCTCCTCTTTGACTAATTTATTTTTGGCTTTAGCAATATGAAGTTTCTTTTTTCTTACCGGAGGAATGCTGGGATCCAAGTTTAGCTTGTGTACGGACACTTTCGTCGGGATACTTGTCATATCCGCATGCGACCATACAAAATAATTGGCATTAAACTTAAGAAATTTAACAAATCCAGACTTGACCTCGGGGTGCACTCCTGTCCCCACGTGGAATTTCCTCTCCAAGAACTTTTCAAACAATGCGAGTTGCTCAAGCTATTCCGAGCGTCCGTCTCTTCTGGTACCTAGAAATATCTTGGCACCTAATAAGATTCCGATGCTTCTTCCCCATGGTTAGCTTCACTTGACTCGAGAGCAGGCGCTGGTTCCTATAATTGCTATACCGCATGCTCCTTCCTGTTGCTACTGGAGACCGAAATCGCATTAATCTCCCTTGCCGAAAGTTGGTTGCCTTTTATTTGTTTAATCCCCTCAGGAGTTGGGAATTTCAGCAATTGATGATACGTTGATGGTATGGATTTCATCTCGTGCAACCACGATTTCCCCAAAATAATAATGTAACCCATATCACCTTCCACAACCTCGAAAAGGGTCGTCTTCATCATCCCCTCAATGTTTGTTGGCGCAGGATCTCTCCTCGGGTTGTCACGCTTGTGAGGTTAAACTCGGCGACGTGTATTGTGGCCGGAATAATGCTTTCGATAAGTTTAGCTTGCTCTAATACCCTCAATTGTACGATATTAGCCGAACTTCCTGGATTTGCCAGAACATGTTTGATTTTAAAATCTATTACATTTAAAGAAATTACAAATGTGTTATTGTGCGGTAGAATTAATCTATCTACGTCTTCCTTCGTGAAAATGATGTCTTCCTCAGCGACTTCCCGGAGCCTCTTGTAATGGGTTACTGTTACCTTCTTTTTTTTGCTACCAAGAAAGTAATCCCATTAATCTTGCTCCTCTCGAAAATCATGTTGATCATCTGGCACGAGGTCTTCTCCTATTTTTGTAGGCTTTGTGTTATCACGGTGGCGACCATAATTGTTTTTTGGCCCGGTCACTTAAGGATTCCCTGAGATGGCCATTTTTAGTAGTGTCGTCACCTCATCACACAAATGTTGGTAGTTCCCAGTTCAGTGGTCATTCATCCTATGGTATTCATACCATAAATTAGGATCCCTCTGGCTGGGATCAGACCTTATCGGCTTCGGGAACCGTGCTTCTTTAATGTTCCTCATAGCCAATACCAACTCTACTACACTAACATTGAAGTTGTATTCTAAAAGATTGGGATTGGAAGGATCTCGAGAACCTGATGCTTCCTTATCTGGTAGCAGTATGTTGTTTCGACCGCGATAAGTTTTTCTATCGGTAACGAAACTGTCTGCCAATCGAAAACCTCTATCGTGTTCTTCAGCCCGTTCGTAAGGCAAAAATTGGCCCCTTAAAGACCATCTGTCTGTGTCAAAATCATCTTTTAGTTTTTCTTTATTCTTCTCCCGACCTTTAGCTGATGCGGGGAAGTCGAACTGATCACTATTAATCCATATCTTTGACTCGTACCGGTTGTGAACATCCGCCTAAGTTGTTGCTTAGAATTCGATCAAGCTTTCCTTCAACTTCCGAAAGGCATCAAAACTTCTCGAATTCAAACCCTTGGTGAATTCTTCAGACGTCCATTCATCCGGAATAGCCAAGAGCAACATCTTTTCTTTTAGAACCGAGTTATGAATTCCCGTAGCAACTCAGACTCTCCTTGTGCAATTCTGAATATATCGACCTTCCGGGCCTGCAGCTTTCTAGTCCCGGCATGAGACTTAATAAAAGAATCCATGAGCATCATAAAGCAATCTATAGAATGATCGGGTAACAACAAATACCACATCAGGGCTCCCCTCGTGAGAGTCTCTCCAAATTTTTTCAGCAATACAGATTCGATCTCATGGGGAGCTAAGTCGTTCCCCTTCACTGTCATTGTATAGGTGGTAATATTCTCCTGCGAGTCTGTAGTCCCATCATATTTTGGCATATCAGGCATTTTAAATCACTTCAGGATTACATCTAGTGTCGTGCTTGATTTGTACGGAAACTGAGTATACTTCTTTGATTCCACCCTTTCAGCACCGGTGGTGCACCTGGATTTGGTCCATGCGGGCTTTTACTTCCCTCATAAACTGTAAGAGTTTGATTTTGAAGGAATTGCTCTTGTTATAATGACCAAAATTGCTCCCCCGGCCCCATCGAAGTCGATCGCATCCCTCGGGGAGTTGTTGACCCTATGCATTTTTTGATTTTCGGGAGCACTGGGAAGAATTGGACCTCATCCGTTAGTGTTATTGGAAGCACCCGATAACACCTGCTTTAGTTCTATCATAACCTTATCCTGCCGCATGAGATGTCCTAGAATGACCTCTTGTTACTCCTGTAGGACCCTTACCGCTTCAACAATATGCTCCTCTTTAGCATCATCCAAAGTAGCCTCCCGAACATGTCACGGGTACTGCCTTCCATGGACCGACGTGGCATTATTCCCCTTATTGCGGGTATCACTGATTGAATCCTCGTGTTGAGGTTGGTCTCTTTAGGCCTCAAGATTGTGTGCGTTGTTAACACCATTATCTACCAATATTTGTGATTTTTTGCAAAGAAGAAGAAATCAAAATATGTTAGCAAAAGAAGGCAAGAACCAACTTAATTACATGATTGTCTAGGCCCCATGGTGGGTGCCAAACAATTACCTGTAAAATGGTACAATTAACTTTATACGTGATTTCTAGACAGGAAAATTAATTTGATCCCGAAATAATAAAAGAATTGAATAAATATACAATACTTATCCTTGAGATGAAAATAAAACAACATAAACAGTAGTTCTGAGAGTATGGCTTGAGGGTACAACAACAATGAAATCAAAAAGCAAGAAGATAAAATTGTATAAAGCTCCAGAAAATTCGTGTCCATACAATGATAATAGGGCTTACTATTTATAGTTGCACCTAGGGAACAAGGTCCTAGGATCATGCCCTTCTTTAATGTCAATTATGAAGTCCGTTGAAGAATGTGTAACGGCAGGCACGAATGATAAATTCTTTATAAAGGGCAGCGTACTAAATATTGTAGAATATTCCCCATTAAATACTGTCAGGTGGTAGGTGTTAAGGCTACTGATACTCCAAGTCATCAAGAATAGTAATTCAATAATATATGTTGTATTTTTAACACTAAACTATTTGAATTTTATATAACTAATCTTATACTTTGTATCTATTTATACCACGAATAAACATATGAAGAACAAGTTTCAGTTATGCTATTTCTTCTCTTATCAAAAACTTTACATGGTATCAGGGCATTGATTCTTATTCATTATTTTCCCACTTTTTTTTGGTAAAACTATGGCTTTATCTGGCACTAATAATATCACCCATGCCTCTTGTCATGCCCTATTTTCTCGCAAAAACAGGTTTCGACGTTGTGATAACTCTTTAGTATGGGAGATAGAGTGTTAAAAGAAGAAGAGTCACCACCTAATGGTTTTTAAGGTGAGTTAGGGCACCTATTATGCATATAACTTTGCTTGACCAGTCAACACAGCTACAGATTGGGTAAGGGCTGGAATTACCTCAAAAAGAAGGTGTTAGACACTCTTCAAGGTCCACAACTATGGGTCCCGAACGAACTTAAGATTATGCGGATTATAATTAGGCAGGATGAACAAAGAAAATACCGGTCAAATAAATTTATTATAACATAATAAGGATTACAAGGATATGACTATTGGGTCTAAACTGAATGACTAAATGAATAAAGAAGAAGGGGGGGGGGGATCCTAAGTTTTTTAGCCCAAAGGATCGCCCCGTGCAACATAAATAATACTTCGCAACTCCCTTGAGGTGGGGAGTTACTCATATTATTCAGCGGGCACAGACTATTATCTTCTGCTACCCGGTTACTATGTTAAAGTTGTTTACCTAAGCGCTATAATTAAATTCTAAGTCGTGCCATATGCACACTACTTGTCCCCTGCATATAGTCCAGGAGGCATTGGACCTCTATTTAGGGTGGTTCTAGACATAAATTAGGATGCTCAAAATGACAAAACTAAGTGACATACAAAACAAGTTGAACTTCAAATGAGGGTAGTTAAGGGCTCAAATTAGCATCCACACTTAGACAACAAATGCACGCAAAATAGGTTTTCATGTTAGGCGGTTTCATAATTAAAATCCTTAAGCCATATGGACATGATTTCTAGGTGACTTTGGATTCGAACGTGCATGTATAACATCACTGCTTTTAGTGGCTTAGACGAGGAGGCAATAGACCATTTGCTGCTAACGCTGGTTTTAGACACCAGTTTTAGAAAGGTAACATTGTCCTATAGGTATGATATCTAATAGTGGCATAGTTAAACAAATGAAAATAGTTCTGGGAACCCAGCCTTGACAAGGGGATAAACCATATTAAGCGAGTGACAGTATCCTATAGGAATGATACCTAGTAATTGACATCGTACCTGATTATATAGTACCTTATCCCTATGAGAATGTTACCTAGGCAGATATGATATTGATAACAGTAGCTAATTGGTTAATTAAGGTCCTATAGACATAATTTCCAGGTAATTGGTTAATTAAGGTCCTATAGGCAGGGTATCTGATGAATATGATGTAGTTAAACGAATTGAAAGAAAGTCCAATGGCATCTATTTCCTATATGTATGCTGTCTGGTAACACATAGCAGTAGACATAGAAATAAATGAAGCATTTGAACTATGCTTAATGGTAGACGAGTGGGGTGTGTGTGTAAGTCTCCTATTGACATTATTTCTAATAATGCACATAGAAATTAAAAGGCATATATAACAGGTTGGATAACAAGTAAATCATATGAATCCTATAAGCATGTTTGCTACCCTTTCATGTAAATATTAAGTATACTCGTTTTCCTATTTTACTAATACCCCAATTGTTTATTACATACCCAATGATAAATGTGATTAAGAAATATTATATAAGTATGACAGTAGGCCCAAAAAGAAATAACCAGCATTGCATGGGCCTTCAACAATTCTCACATAACATACCCAGATTTCCAACAGGGAACTATATTCATCAGCACAACCCAGAATCCATAGAAGAACTCAAGCCAAACCAAACAACCATAGATTGACCATATTACCAATACATCGAATCACTTAAACCAACCAGTTTACATACTCATCAGACAGTAGGAAGAAAGAACTGAATGTCGGAGATAGCTCAGGTTTCATTAGTAAAGAGAGTGGCTAAAAGACCCTAAATCCTAGTGTGTCAAAGTTTACAAGAGTCTCAAATAGACCTCGAGAAGTGCTCACATTAGGGAGGTCAATGGTGAGAGTCTTGGTAGCCTTGGCTTTCAGCCGACCAAGAATGATTGGTTCAGAATAGCACATGTAACAAATGAGAGGGAATGGACAATGGTTAGGGGACAGAAGTTGAGGAAATACACTTATAGGTTAGAAAGCAAACATAGCAAAATTAAAAACACAGGCCATGTTAGTTTAAAAAGGTCAACAAGACTTATAGGCAGATGACTATTATAGGTTCAATACTTAGCAAGGAGTAACGCATTTGTAGAAAGCACATTGAGAGTTAGAGAAGAATTAATTTACTTGAGATTACAAGATCAACAAGATTATCATACTAAGGTGCATATTTTCAAACAAGTCTAAGTAGGGCATAACTTAAAAGGTTCAAAGCTTAAAGGTCCAAATTATGCTAAGGGTTCATCACAACACGAGAAAAATAGACTTACCAATCCATTACTTGGACAAACAATTTTAAACATTATAAAGAAACACATATAAAGGTAGCCACCCTAAAGGTCTTAAACAATTATAGGGATATAGAATTAAGCAAACAAAGATATATTGAATGACACAATAGCAGGAAAGCAAGTCACAGTTGATAGTGAAGGTTATGACACACTACAGATGTGAGGCATTCATTATAGGGATTCAGAAATTAGTAAAGCAAGCTTATATCAAATAATAAATGTATACATTCAGATATCAACACAGTAGACTAATATGAACTTAAGAGGGGCTAAATCATTCAGGTGAAGCATATTCAAATAACATATCTCAAAACTAGCAGCTTTAGGTAAAATTAAATACTAAAGACGTTCAAAACAAGTGCAAAGCTTACAAGGTTGCATACAGAAGTAGCCAAGAATACATTTGTATACGGTCAAAATCGAAGGGCCCAATTTTGAAGTCTTAAATTGGGCTATGAGGCTAAGTTCGGGCAACTCTAAGTAGGGGTCAGACACGGTTGGAGGACATACGCCTCGAGAAAGAAGATCGAAGGCCTGGCATGACCTTCATCGAGGGCAGTACACTCGAGGGAACTCAAGAAAGAGTGGAAATTTTTCAAGGACACATGGGTTAGGGCATAAATTAAAGGATAAGATTTGTACGAAATGGTACGGGTCCGTACTAGATTATTGTACACATGTACCAAGATAATTCTTTACTACAATTAGGAATGTACTATAGTGGGGTTGTCTCCTCCTATATAAAGAGGAAATCAATCATTTTGTAAGGATCATCTCACATTTCTCATTGCTCTTAGCTGACCTCGAGGTCCCCAGGAAAGTCGAGCTAGAGGTCCTCGTTGTTATAGCAACACTGGTTTGGTTCATCAATTCTTCTTATTTAAACTTAGTATTACTTGTGTATTCACTAGTATTAGAATAAATCACATATATTTAAAACGACAAATCACATATATTTAAAACGATAAATTATATTTAATTGTTACCCTCATTTTTGAGGTAGATAGTTTGGCGCCCACCGTGGGGCTAAAGAAAATAGTGATTGTTTTAGTGCTAGTTTTCTGATAACACACGTTATTCTTTACACTTTTTCTTGTCAAAGATTCTTTGATTTCAGGATTGAACATGTGTAGCATGCACAATGCACCCATTCACGAGGATGAAGGTCTAGGAGAAAACAATGGTGTAGGGGTCGATGTTCCACCCATAAACCCTAGGGGAGTGCCTAACGTGGATCCAGTTGATATTAGTTCACACAACGCTCTAAACACAAATACAGGCACATACCCCGTTAGAAATGCACACATGGAAGCCTAGGTCGGAGGCCAGGAAACATGAGGAATGAAAGAAGGAGGAGTCAGCTTCCAGGTGATATTTGAACTGCTGCAAGCCCAACAGGTCGCTATCGCTCAACTTCAGAGTTAGAATAGAATCCCCAACACAGCCGAACCAGTGAACACTCAGCATACAGAACCAAAAAGTCCCAATGAAAATGGATCGGAGACTGATCCCGCTATTATGAAAATGCTTGAGGATCTCGCCAAAAGGAAAGACACCAGAGAAAAGAAAATTGAAGAAAATGACAAAAAGGTGGAAACGTATAACTCGAGGGACGACCAGATACCGGGAGCACCTTCTATTTTAAAAGGACTGGACTCATATAAGTTCGTCAAAAAACCATTCCCCCAGAGTGCGGCTCCAAAGCCCATCCCGAAGAAGTTTCGGATGCCAGATATCCCGAAATACAACGGAACCACTGAACCCTACGAGCACATTACCACATACACTTGTGGCATAAAAGGGAATAATTTGGAGGATGGTGAGATTGAATCCGTTTTGCTAAAAAAGTTTGGGGAAACTCTGTCTAAAGGTGCCATGATTTGGTACCATAACCTACCCCCGAACTCTATCGATTCTTTTTCCATGCTGGTAGACTCGTTTGTGAAGGCACATGTTGGTGCCATAAAAGTTGCAACAAGGATTTCCGAAGTATTCAAGACAAAGCAAAGGGAGAACGAGATGCTGAGGGAGTTTGTATCCCATTTCCAATTAGAACGAATAGAGTTACCACCTGTATCCGATGACTGGGCCGTACAACCTTTCACTCAAGGACTTAATGAACGAAGCTCAATAGCTTCGAAGCAACTGAAGCAGAACTTGGTGAAGTATCCTCCTATGACTTGGGAGGATGTGCATAACAGGTACCAATCAAAGACTAGGGTTGAGGATGACCAGTTGGGAGCTACCTCGGGCTAAGTTTATCCAAGCAAGTTACAAGCAAGAGAGTTAGGAAATGCAGACGGGGTCTAAGATCGAATAAGGAAAGATATTAGCCATACATCAAGGATCGAAGGAATACGTCAAAGCGTAATATACCTCAGAATGATCAAAGAACAAATCGAGGTCAAAGATCCGGGGATACATGAGAAAAATCGAGTGTGATATGCACTTGGGATCGGCAGAGGCGCCTAGATTATCGGAGTACAACTTCAGCGTCGATGCCTCAGGGATCGTCTCAACCATTGGCAAAATTAGAGATACTAGATTGCCCAAGCCTATACAGACCGATCCTTCTCAGAGGAACCCCAACTTGATGTGAAAATATCTTGGTACTCATGGGCACAGGACCGAAGATTGTAGGAAGTTAAGGGAAGAAGTGGCTAGGTTATTCAATGAGGTTCACCTTCGAGAATTCCTAAGTGATCGGGCTAAGAATCACTTCAGGGAGAGATATGCAGGGAGGAAGAATGAACTTGAAGAACCTCAATATGTCATTCATATGATCATTGGTGGAGTTGACGTACCATATGGGCCTATATTAAAGCGTACCAAAGTATCCATCACAAGGGAGAAACGGACTCGGAATTACATGCCCGAGGACACCCTCACATTCAGCAAGGAAGACATCAAGGCCTTATCTCAGCCTCACAATGATGCACTGGTAATTTGTATCTTTTTAAATAAAGTTCAGGTTAAACGTGTTCTCGTGGATCCAGGTAGTTCGGCAAATATAATCCGATCAAGGGTCGTGGAGCAGCTCGGACTGCTCAATGAAATCATACCAGCATCTCGAGTCTTGAATGGCTTTAACATGGCAAGTGAAACAAAAAAGGGAGAAATCATCCTCCCAGTCAACTTGGCCACAACCATACAAGACACCAAATTTCATGTCATCAAAGGTGATATGAGGTATAATGCTTTGCTTGGAAGGACGTGGATCCATTGTATGAGGGCGGTGCCATCGACCCTCCATTAGATGATGAAGTTTCCAACAAAGGATGGCATGAAAACAATATATAGAGAGCATTATGAAGCTAAGGATATGTTTGCAGTGCACGACTTGGCACCTATATCGTCATCATCCACATCGGAAAGCCGAAGGACAAGAAAATGGCCAAATAAAAATCATAACCCGCGCCCTCGACTGAGCCCAAGGGGCAAGTGTCCGATGAACAGGTTACTGAGGTCGAAGAAAAAGATTTTCTCACCCCTCGAGATTTCATCGCTCTCGAAGAATCAAATGCAATGAAGTCCACGGTCGAGGAACTCGAACATGCCATATTGATCGAGCATCTTATAGAACGAAAGGTATACCTGGGGATGGGGTTAACCCCCGAACTCAGGAAAAAACTCATTCAATTTCTTATCGATAACATTGATTGTTTTGCCTGGTCCCACTTAGAAATGATAGGAATCCCATCGGAGATAACTACCCATCGACTAAGTGTCGATCCCGGATTTGAATTGGTGAAGCAAAAGAGGAGACCTCAGTCCGAGGTAAAGCATGCATTCATCAAAGAAGTGGTATCCAAACTTCTCAAAATAGGATCCATTAGGGAAGTGAAATATCCCAAATGGCTAGCTAACGTAGTGGTAGTCCCTAGAAAGGGGAATAAACTTAGAACGCGTGTGGACTACAAGGATTTGAACAAAGCATGTCCTAAAGATTCTTTCCCACTACCCAACATCGATCAATTGATCGATGCTATGACTGGCCACGAGATCCTTACCTTGTTCGATGCCTACTCGGGGTACAATCAGATTCAAATGAACCCGGAAGACCAGGAAAAGACTTCGTTCATCATGAAGTATGGTACATATTGCTATAACATAATGATTTTCGGGCTAAAGAACGCAGGAGCCACCTATCAGCGCCTAGTTAATAAAATGTTTGAACGCCAAATAGGCAAATCTATGGAAGTTTATATTGATGACATGATAGTTAAGTCCCTACGCACAGAGGAACATTTAACTCACTTGAAGGTGACGTTCGATATCCTAAGAAAGTAAAACATGAATCTTAACCCTGAGAAGTGCGCTTTTGGAGTCAGCTCGGGCAAGTTCTTGGACTTCATGGTGTCGAACAAGGGGACAGATATCAACCCCGATAAAATCAAAGCCATCGAGGAGATTACTGTGTGAATAATGAGAAAGTCATACAACGGCTGACCGGGAGGATATCTGTCCTAGGCCGATTCATCTCGAGGTCATTAGATCGAAGCCATCATTTCTTTTCCCTGCTCAAGAAGAAGAACTACTTCATATGGACCCCGAAATTCCAACAAGCCTTGGAAGAATTAAAACGGTACCTCTCAAGCCCACCCCTGCTCCATACTCCAAAGGAAGATGAAACGTTCTACTTGTATCTAGCCGTGTCCGAGGTGGCGGTAAGTGGCTGTAAGTGGCATGTTGGTTCAGGAAGAGCAAGGTACATAATTTCCTATCTATTATGTGAGTCGGACCCATGGAGATGCTGAAACTAGGTACCCCCATTTGGAAAAGTTATCTCTTGCATTAATAAGCACATTTAGGAAACTAAAACCATATTTTCAATGCCATCGTATATGTGTACTAACAACGTACCCACTTCAAAATGTCTTGCACAAACTCGAATTGTCGGGCAGGTTGGCCAAATGGGCCATTGAACTTGGAGTATATGATATCGAATATTAGCCTCGAACAGTTATCAAGTCCCAAATTTTTGTGGACTTCATGGCCGATTTTGCGCCTTCCTCTTGCCCGAGGTAGAAAAGGAACTCTTGTTAAAAATGGGTACGTCGTCAGGGGTATGGACCCTCTTCACAAACAGTGCCTCAAATGTGAAAGGGCCTGGGCTCGGCATCATTTTAAAACTGCCTACACGGAGTGTCATTAGGCAATCTATCAAAATTTCTAAGTTAACTAACAATGAGGCCGAGTATGAGGCCATGATTGCAAGTCTCGAACTAGACAAGGGCCTTGGGGCAGAGGTCATCGAGGCAAAATGTGACTCTTATTTGGTAGTAAATCAAGTAAACGGGAGCTTCTAGGTACGAGACGACCGAATGCAGAGGTACTTGGACAAGCTTAAAGTGACATTGCACCGCTTCAAGGAGTGGACGCTGGATCATGTACCTCGAGAGAAGAATAGCGAGGCCGATGCACTTGCAAACTTGGGGTCCTCGGTTGAAGAAGATGATATCGTCCCGGGGACTGTCATCCAACTATCGAAGTCGGTGGTCGAAGAAGGCCATGCAAAGATTAATTCAACAAGTTTGACATGGGATTGGATGAATAAGTACATCGACTACCTGAAGCATGGGATGCTCCCCGCGAACCCAATAGAGTCGAGAACACTTCGAACTAAAGCAACTCGATTCTCACTCGATGAAAATGGAACGTTGTATGGAAGAACCTTCGATGGACCACCGACAGTGTGCTTGGGTCCCGGGGATACCGATTACGTACTAAGAGAAATCTACGAGGGTTCTTGTGGGAACCATTCTGGGCAGACTCTGATTTGCAAAGTGATCAGAGCGGGGTACTATTAGGACACCATAGAAAAGGATACAAAGGAGTTCATTCGAAAGTGTGACAAATGCTAAAGATTTGCACTGATGATCCATCAGCCCGGTGAACAACTCCATTCGGTCCTATCCCCGTGGCCATTCATGAAATGGGGGATGGACATCGTCGGCCCCCTACCAACGGTGCCAGGTAAAGCTAGATTTATTTTGTTTATAGACTACTTCTCAAAATGGGTAGAAGAGCATGCCTTCGAGAAAATAAGAGAAAAATAAGTCATTAAATTCATATGGGACCACATCATATGTCGGTTTGGGATACCCGCTAAAATAGCATGTGACAATGCAAAGCAGTTCATCTGCAGCAAGGTCACAAAATTCCTCAAGGACCATAAAATCAAAAGGATTCTATCCGCACCTTACCACCTGAGTGAAAATGGTCAGGCTAAGTCCACAAATAAAACCATCATTCGAAACTTAAAGAAAAGGTTAGATAATGCTAAAGGGAAATGGAGAGAAGTGCTGGCCGAGGTGCTATTGGCATATTGAACAACTTCAAAGTTGAGCACAATGGAGACCTCATTTTCTTGGGTATACGGATCCGAAGCATTGATCCCAATCGAAGTCGGGGAACCTAGCATCAGGTTTCAGCATGCCACCGAGGACTCAAATCACGAAGCCATGAATACTTCTCTTGAACTATTTGATGAAAGACGTGAGGCCATATTGATTTGAATGACCGCGCAAAAACAAAGAATAGAAAGGTATTACAATAGAAGGATGAACCTTCGACATTTTGGAGTCGGGGACTTAGTCCTAAAGAAAGTCACTCTCAACACTCGGGACCCAAACGAAAGGAAGCTAGGTCCTAATTGGGAAGGACCATACCGTGTCCTCGGAGTCATATGGAAAGGATCCTACAAATGTAGCACAATGGAAGGCGAGCAACTACTAAACAATTGAAATATATCGATGCTTAGGCGATACTATTACTGAGGTATGACCTTCTCCCTTTTTCCATTTGTATTTAAAACTAAATCCTTGCAGATGTTCGATAGGATATATCGAGGCATCTTTCAGCTCGAAGACCTTGGGTTTGAAAGCATGTGTTGCACTCTTTTTCCCTTAGATTGGGTTTTATCCCAAATGGGTTTTACCGGCAAGGTTTTTAACGAGGCAGCACCTATATGCTACCTAAGGAACATTCATTAAGAATTCATGGCTTCTTTTCAATCAACCTCAAACACTGGGGGG